>JAVJIF010001829.1:0-88643 GCA_038442645.1 Agave tequilana
CACCAGAAGAAAGTAAACAAAACAAGAATAAAGAAAAAAAAGTAACTTTCGATTCGATTAAATAAAAAATAAAAGAAAAGATGCATAATTATACCGGTGTCACTCTCAGTACAAGCTCCTATCTCATCCTCCATGAAACTCTTCTCTCCTCTCAGTTACATAAAGAAAAATAAAAATTACATTAAAAGAGAAAAAAGAACATAGGTTAAACCTATACAAAAATCTATTCTACTCTCTCTTCATCTCTCTATCTCTGATGTGTGGGTATTTATAGGATAGAAATGATAAGAAAATGAGTCATCAAGGAAAGCAAGCTCCATCGCCACTAGCCGTAAAGGCCCTTCTGTGATCTCTGAAAGCCCCATAATCACAGGTTTTTTAAAGCCCTTTCGGAGTTGGATTCAGACGGCTGCATCCCTTCGAATCTCAGGCGAAGCAATTTAAAGAGGGCAAAAAGAGAGGCAGACTTCTCTGTTCTTTTCGTTGTGCCGCAAAAGATTCCTTTCACAGCGCCAGATCTTGTCTAAAGTGATGTACTTTTATTATCCTCATTGTTGGTAGTAATTAATCTGTAGCCATCTTGCGTGATCACTCTCTTGAGCTTCTCTTCACCGAGGACCAAGTAGTGGATAATCAGACATGAAACTGGATGGTGATTGCTCATAATCTGCCACGACTTCTCGCTCATGTTGATTCGGTAACTCGGCCATGTAGCGGCAACAAGGTTGGCGTTCCTTCCCACCGCAAACGATCGTATTCGCTAATATCTTAGCTAGGCTAGCTTGGATAGCGTTGAAAACGTTTATGGCCAGCACAGTGATAGCTGGAAGTATCAGATCACTGTAGATGGTATGGTAGTCATCTTGCAGAGCATCATTCTGGTAGCTGATGAAGAGGAAATAAAGCCATCCAGCATCAGTAAGGTGCTGAATAGGGTGAAGTCGTCACCTCAAATGATATTATCAGTGTTTTCATCGTTGTTGGCATTGCTGCGGCTGTCGATCTTCACCTTTTTCCTAGAAGTCTTCCTGACGATAAGCTAAAACAAGACGGCCGACACAATGAGCAGCGGAGAAGGGGCCTGAACGTATTCACTCGCGGCGAGGGTGTATGTGACGAGGGGGATGTAGAGCGTGGATAGTAGTGTGAATAAGGCCTTGATGATTGGGTTCTTGATCGGTGAGCGAGGGTATTGAGGAGGGTGTGGTTAGATCTAAATTTATTCCATACAAGATCTACACATATACTGTAAGCCTCTTTTTCATGATCAAAGGGAAGGAGGGGTTTTAGGCATACCTGACTCCATCACGAAAAGGATGCCGAAAGTGACACGATCTCGAGGACGCCGAAGTTGAAGGAGAGGATTCTTCTCTCCAGCCACCTGTTGGCCCAAAGGCCTTCCACTCTAGTTTTGATGATGATTAACTCATGTAGTTATGTGTACTAATAATCTTGTGATTTTAGTTTCAGATTATTAATCAAGTTATTAGTTGGTGATTAGCTTCAACAAGATGATTTGGAAGCTACCCACATGATGATTCAAGAGCCCGAGCGTCAAAGATCACATATAGCACTTGCTCGATGGATCAAGGAGTTTTGGATCGAGTCGGCTTGGAGATTGCGCTCTACAAGAAGACTTCGGTATCATAGTTTAGTTTGTGTTTAGATCCAAATTGTAAAGATTAGAATAGTATGATAAGCTCAAGTTCACAATACGCACACGTTTCATGTTTTGAATATTGGTTTTCAATTTTCGGTTTTAGGTTTAACCGATCTTGGTTTCATGAATAGATAGATCAAAACAAGTTTACATGGTTTAATATATATATGACTTGTTCTATATACATGCATGCTTTAATTTCCTAGACAAACTTAGTTTTGACTCACTTATTCATGTGTTTTATGTTTTGGTATTTTTGACAAAACATATTTTGGAATTAAAAGACGAAAACATGGATATATATTGTTTCATGTATATGGATTTTTATCCATATGCAACATGCTTCAAAGTTGTTAATATCATGTTTTTGTATTTGGAAGAGTTTTGATAAAATCAGATTTTCATTTGGAAAATACAAGTTGATAAAATACAAGTTTGGGTATTTGGTAAAAATGATATGACAAAAAATAGTTCATATTGATTGATATTTGAGCTAAACTTTTTACCACATGTTTTATATATCAATGCAAAATGATAAAACCTATTTTTGGTGATTTTTAGAAAAGATAAAAGAATTTTTAAACATGTTTCTAATTCAGTTTTCTGATTCCAGGCTTCATCAGTCGACTAGTCTTCTGACCAAGTCGACTTGGCCGAAGTCGGTCGACTGGGCCGGTCGACCGACGTGCACAGATTTGTGCACGTTTGGCAGACTTTGGACGGTCGACCGTCTTGGTCGACCCGGTCTGAGCGCAGAGCTCTCTGTTTGTTTCGGTCGACCGTGCGGTCGACCGGTAGCTGGCAACGGTCAGAATTTGACCGTTGGGCGGTCGACCGGCCGGTCGACCGGCAGTGTAATTTTGGTAGTTTCTGCTCTGCCAACGGCTATATTTTTCTGGGGTCTATAAATACCCCATTTATAGCCAGTTTTCTCTAAGATTTTTGTGCGAATTTTTCCCTACTCTCTGGTGTTTTCACAGCAATCAAAAGAAGTTTTTGGATTCAAATTGAACAATCTATTTGGTGTTTTAGCTAGGGTTTGGAAATTCAAAGAAAAAGGTTTTTGGGAAAAAAATTTTGATTCATCTTCTATATCTTTGTTTCAGTTTTCCCAAGGATTTTCTTTGTGATTTTTGATTTCCATTCCATTGGTTTTTCTCCACACTTGAGCTAAAATCTACTATCTCTTCTATAGGATCTTTGTGTGGGAGAAAGAAATTGTTTGTGGTTGTTGTTTAGACCACCAAGTTAAAAACCCAATCTTTGTTTGGCTTTGTGCTTGGATTGTATCCCTCAAGTTGTGAGGTGATCCTTGTGTGCTTTGTGCTAATCCCTCGGGTTGTGAGGTGATTGTTTGTTGGCTTGGAGTTGTGCCTCAAGAAGGAGGTTGTATTTGTAAGGAGAGGAGTTGGGTACTCCTTGTATTGTGATTGCCCCAAATCCTCGGTGGAGGTTCCTTTGTGGGAGTCCTTTGTGGACAAGCTAGTGGACTTAAAATCCTTCTGGGTGAAGGCAGAGATGTAGAGCTGGGTGTTCGAACCTCGAAAACATATCTTGGTGTTTGCGCTTGTTCATTGACTCTTACTTTCTCTCTCTCTCTTTACTTTGTGCCTTGCATCAATTCATATTGCTCATACATACTTATATGCTTGGCTTGGTTGTGTGCATCTCTTGTTGATATTGCAATTAGTTTTTAAATTTCGCATTTAGTTCATAGATTAGCATAATCACCTATTCACCCCCCCTCTAGGTGATCTTTCAATTGGTATCAGAGCTAGCGCTCCTGATATTTAGGTTTAACCACCTAGGAGTGAGATCTTGGTTTGCTAATCTTCATTTGCATTGTTCATTTGCACTCATTTAGTTTGCTCTCATGGATAGCCCTCCTATGTTTGACCATATTAGACTTGATGTTTGGAAGGCCAATTGAGTAGCCATTTGAAAAGACTAGGACATCTTGTTTATCAAGCCATCACTATAGAATCCCTCCCAAATAGTAGCAAGCATAAGAAAGCCAATGCACTTGCACTTAGAACACTTAGAGCATCTCTTAATGAATTTCTTTTACCCATTTTTGCTCATTATGATTCGGCTTTTGCAGTTTGGAGCATATTGACTTCCCGAGCTTCCAAGGATTATCAACAAAATGAGGAGATCTAAGAGAGAAAAGTCCGAAGAGCATTGCCTCATGGTCAAGGGAAAAACTCCCTTGAGGTACAATCGGATTCTCAATTAGATAATAGCTTTAGTTCCTATTGCCATGGATGCTTTGAAGTTCAAACTTTAAATATGGAACTTGCTCAAAAGCTTGAAAATCTGTTGGAAAAACATGATTTGTTGAAAGAGGATAATCTTGTTTGAAAAATGAATTGAAGGATTATGTTCTAATTTTGAATTGGTTTTGCAAGAAAAGGAAGAGATCACTAGTGAACGTGACTCACTAAGATCTCAACTAGACCTTGCCCTTGATGAGATTGAGATTTTGAAAAACAAAAATGATTGTAATGATATTGTGAAAAAACAATGAGGCTTTATCTTCTAAATTGGATTTGTTTTTTAAAAGATAACCTTGTTTTGAAAAATAAAAATTGATTCTATTACAAAAGAATTGGATTTGGTTTTGAAGAAAAATGAATCTTTGAAAATTGATATTGATTCTCATATGTGCCATGCTAGTATAGCTTCTTCTTCTTGCACACCTATTGCATGCTCCACTTTGTCTTCCACTATTGAAAATGATATAAAAATATTTGAAGAAAAGTGTTGAATGTTTGGGCTCCACTTTGAGCCAATGCACATTGAATCATACACGTTGGAAGCCTTGGTTCGCAAGAAATAAGGTCCATCTTTGCATGCTCACCCTTCACGGCATACACATGCTTTCCACGGTCACCACCATCGCACGTATGCTCATGTGTACACATGTACACATGTGGCCGAAAAGGCCATCTTGCTAGATTTGCTATGATCGCTTACATTTTGAAAATTTAGCAACTAATCTTGTTTGGGTTAGAAAAGATACAACCCCCGTGGACCCACAAAGAAAATGGGTACCAAAGACCACCTCTATACTTTTTGATGTAGGTGGGGAGCTCTCGCAAAATGTGAGAGTGTTGGTGCCTTGGAGTGGATGCGTTCCGTGCCTAAAGAAAACATTTTGGATGCATCACTTTCAAGGGGAGCTTGGTGGGAGGGACCACCATGGTTTGGAGAACTAGAGAAGTGCCCTTCATTGGTTTTGGTATCTATCTCTAACTCCCGTTTTATTTGCATGCTTTTCATGTTCATCTATTTATAGCATGTCTTGTTTTGTTATTCATTATGCCTATGCCATGCTTATTAGAATAGTGTTAAAAATGTTTAGTTACTTGAGCACCCATGTTTTATATGAATTTATATTTAGTGTTCTCACCTGTTTTAAACTAACATGTATGCCCTAGATCTAATGCACATGCATATGCATTATGACCATTTGGATGTTTATGATGTTTTATTTTGATGACTCATGTTTTGTTTAGTTTGTTGAATTCCATGTTTATTAGATCCTTGACATGCATATTTAGCTTTTGAGATCACCCATGTTTAGATAGACCCATTTGTTGTGTTCTCACCATTGTTTGGATATTATGTATATCAATGATTCTAATAGCATGTGGATTTACTTCATGATCATTTTATGCTTATCATGTGTGATTTACCCGTTTTATGCTTCATGATTGAATATACGTTTAAATGTTAGTTTTCATTAAGACTAAGATTTACACTTGTACATATAGTGGGTTACAAATAAATCTTTATATATGTTGTGCTTGGATGCTTATTTGTACCCATTAAATGTGTTAGTATAGCCTAGTTTTGATGATTCATACATTTTAAACTTGTATTCCTATTTTTGATGTATGAGTTTTCATTTCATGTATATGTTTATTTTGCCAAACCTTAAGATATACATGTATACCCTTGAGTCATTTGCCCTTCATGCAAATCTATATATATGGACTCAATTGTATTTAGGGATATGTATGTATACTTATTGTATTGACAATTCATACATATACCTTGAAATGAAATTAGTTTTGGTGAAAATTTAGTTTTTCTTGATTTCGTGTTTATTTGTTTAACTTCATGTATATGTCTATCTTATCCAAACTATTGATTATACATGTACATCCTTGAGCCACGTGCCTTCATGCATATACTTTTGTGGACTCATTATATTTAGGATATGCATGTATACTTTAGTTTGTACATGACATACATATGCCTTGAAGTTTAAATCGTTTTGAAGTTTTTCATGATTTTCATGATTTTTTGATAATTGGTGATTTTCATTAGTATCATATTTTTAGGTAATTTAAATTGAAAATAAAAATTAGTTTTTCATGTGTTAATGTTTTTAAAGAAATTTCACATGGGCTTAATGAACATTTTCATGATTGATATGTGTCACACAACACTTGTACACTCACTTTATTAGTTTACTCATGATTTGTTTTCATGAGACTGTGATATGTGCTTTATGCATTTTGAGTGTTTAGTGATCATGTGATTTACATGTGTTTCATGAAAACATTTTGTTTGATTCCTTTCTTGAAGGATTTCGTTCTAGTTTAAAAAGTTTCCTATAACTAGTTCGTATTCTTTACTATGGTAGAGATTTTCAAACATACTACATTTTCAAATCTATTTTTGAAAAACCCTACCTTCCACGGGCGGATGGATGGGTGATCATGTTCATGTATGCTTTACAATGAAAAATTATTTAAATCTTGAACATGATTGTGTGGTAGGTAATATGATTTATACCATGTTACTATTGTTGTCTCAATTGATATCATTGAACTATTTCAATTGGTATCAATTTTGATCTTTTTGTATACTCATATATGTTTTGTTTTATATATGTAGCTTACACTTTATATAGTATCAATTTCAATTGATATCTATTTCTTGCATACATATATAAATGATTTATTTGTGCTTATTATATCTCTATATCCTTGAGCACAAAATGTTGATAGTTGATAGCTTGAGCTTTAAAATGACCATCATTTTCAATGATTCATTTTTCAATTGGTATCTTTAAACAAGCATTATCATAATCTTGCTTATGCTAAGCTTTTCAATTGATTTTTCAACTATGCATAGGCTTGTTAACATAAAAGTGTTCATAGTGTTTATTGGTATTTCATAAAAGGGGGAGAAAATTTGGATTATGTCTTTCTATTGGTATTTTATTTCCACTCCCACACTTTATGATGAAAAAGGATTAGAATTTTTTTTATTTCAATTTATATAACATGTTTAGAAAATAATAATTTTTCAATTTGCTATTATTTGTTTTTGATGAACAATTTTTATTGGTATCATATGCTCAAAATGAAAAATATTTAAATTGGTATCAGATTTTGTTTTTTATGATCATTTTCAATTGGTATCAATATGCACTTCATTGTCATATTTTTAAATTGGTATCATGATTGTTGAACCCTTATTGTTCTTTTGTTTTTGACAAAAAGGGGGAGAAAAATTTTGTTTTTATGTTTTTTACCCCTTTGTTGATGATTGACAAAAAGGGGGGAGAATTATTTGAGTTTATATATGCATGTTTTTGTTTTGCATATATTAAGTTTAATTAGTTTAATTTTAATTGGTATCTAAAGCATGTTTTGTAATTGGATGTTTGTAATTGGTCTCTAGAGTGTAATTGGTATCTAGAGCATGTTTTGTTTTAAACATTTCATTGGAATTGGTATCTAGAGCATGTTTTGTTTTTAAACATTTCATTGGTATTAGAACCTTTTATTGTTTATGCATAGATATGCATGTTTCATGTTTCATGTTTAATATTCATTGCATATTTATTGTTTATTTGTTTATGCATGAGTTAAGGGGGAGCTTCTTTGAAGCTTAACTTTAATCCATGCATATATAACTCCATGAGTTTTGTCATCATCAAAAAGGGGGAGATTGTTGGCCCAAAGGCCTTCCACTCTAGTTTTGATGATGATTAACTCATGTAGTTATGTGTACTAATAATCTTATGATTTAGTTTCAGATTATTAATCAAGTTATTAGTTGGTGATTAGCTTCAACAAGATGATTTGGAAGCTACCCACATGATGATTCAAGAGCCCGAGCGTCAAAGATCACATATAGCACTTGCTCGATGGATCAAGGAGTTTTGGATCGAGTCGGCTTGGAGATTGCGCTCTACAAGAAGACTTCGGTACCATAGTTTAGTTTGTGTTTAGATCAAATTGTAAAGATTAGAATAGTATGATAAGCTGAAGTTCACAATACACACACGTTTCATGTTTTGAATATTGGTTTTCGGTTTTTTCGGTTTTAGGTTTAACCGATCTTGGTTTTCATGAATAGATAGATCAAAACAAGTTTACATGGTTTATGTATATATGATTTGTTTCTATATACATGCATGCTTTAATTTCCTAGACAAACTTAATTTTGACTCACTTATTCATGTGTTTTATGTTTTGGTATTTTTGACAAAACATATTTTGGAATTAAAAGACGAAAACATGGATATATATTTGTTTCATGTATATTGGATTTCTATCCATATGCAACATGCTTCAAGTTGTTTAATATCATGTTTTTGTATTTGGAAGAGTTTTGGTAAAATCAGATTTTTCATTTGAAAATACAAGTTTGATAAAATACAAGTTTTGGTATTTGGTAAAAATGATATGACACAAAAATAGTTCATATTGATTGATATTTGAGCTAAACTTTTTACCACATGTTTATATATCAATGCAAAATGATAAAACTATTTTTGGTGATTTTTAGAAAAGATAAAAGAATTTTTAAACATGTTTCTAATTCAGTTTTCTGATTCCAGGCTTCATCAGTCGACTAGTCTTCTGACCAAGTCGACTTGGCCGAAGTCGGTCGACCGGGTCGGTCGACCAACGTGCACAGATTTTGTGCACGTTGGCAGACTTTGGACAGTCGACCGTCCTGGTCGACCGGGTCTGAGCGCAGAGCTCTCTGTTTGTTTCGGTCGACCGGGCGGTCGACCGGTAGCTGGCAACGGTCAGAATTTGACCGTGGGCGGTCGACCGGCCGGTCGACCGGCAGTGTAGTTTTGGCAGTTTCTGCTGCCAACGGCTATATTTTTCTGGGGTCTATAAATACCCCATTTGTAGCCAGTTTTCTCTAAGATTTTTTGTGCGAATTTTTCCGTACTCTCTGGTGTTTTCACAGCAATCAAAAGAAGTTTTGGATTCAAATTGAACAATCTATTTGGTGTTTTTGTTAGGGTTTGGAAATTCAAAGAAAGGTTTTGGGAAAAAGATTTGATTCATCTTCTATATCTTTGTTTCAGTTTTTCCCAAAGATTTTCTTTGTGATTTTTGATTTCCATTCCATTAGTTTTCTCCACACTTGAGCTAAAATCTTCTATCTCTTCTATAGGATCTTTGTGGGAGAGAAAGAAATTGTTTGTGGTTGTTGTTTGGACCACCAAGTTAAAAACCCAATCTTTATTTGGCTTTGTGCCTTGGGTTGTATCCCTCAAGTTGTGAGGTGATCCTTGTGTTTGCTTTGTGCTAATCCCTCGGGTTGTGAGGTGATTGTTTGTTGGCTTGGAGTTGTGCCTCAAGGAAGAGTTGTATTTGTAAGGAGAGGAGTTGGTTACTCCTTGTATTGTGATTGCCCCAAATCCTCGGTGGAGGTTCCTTTTGTGGGAGTCCTTTGTGGACAAGCTAGTGGACTTAAAATACTTCTGGGTGAAGGTGGGGATGTAGAGCTGGGTGCTCGAACCTCGAAACATATCTTGGTGTTTTGCGCTTGTTCATTGACTCTTTATCTCTCTCTCTTTACTTTGTGCCTTGCATCAATTCATATTGCTCATACATACTTATATGCTTGGCTTGTTGTGTGCATCTCTTGTTGATATTGCAATTAGTTTTTAAATTCTGTATTTAGTTCATAGATTAGCATATCACCTATTCACCCCCCCTCTAGGTGATCTTTCACCACCAAGTTCTCTTCTTTATCCTTAGAGGAGATGAGAGGCCTCCAAGAGAGATGGTTATTGTTGTTGGTGGAGAGGGAACCCTATTCATGGTATATATAGCATCAAGAAACTCTAGTTCAACTCATCATAGATCTAGGCCCTTGATTTATAACACGAGTTCCACACGTGTAGATGAGTCCCACATTCTAATTTAAATACACTCATGGCTAAGTGTAATTGAAAACGCGTCTAGACCCAAACTATTTAGGTTTGATCAATTCTTTATTTGGTCAAACAACATAGGTTAAGTGGGCGGGTGCAAATATCCAATTGACTTGATTAGGCCCAAATAAATTAGACTTTAAAACAAAAAAATAAGTCTAACAATCTCCCACTTAGGCCAAGCAAGTCATACTGAATAGAATTATGCATAACTTTATGACGTCAAAATTTAACCGCCAACAAAACCACGTTTCAGAACAATCTGATCCATTAAGAGTCCTGCCACCGAACATGGCGATCGTTACCTTCTGTATAATCGAGGTAGGACCTTTCACATCACAAGTTTTAGAACCTCTAACGACATAAATCAAATGTGGACGTGTGGCATGAAATGTCCTCTAATCAAATAAGGTACAATTCCAACTGACTTCCACTTTATGACTCCAACGAGTCTAACCTTATGACTCCCACAAGTCTAACCTTATGGCTCCAACGAGTCTGACTGCTAATTCAACAAACTTAAATGCGCAAAAAATAAACTTTAGGAAAAAGTAGTTATAAATTTATTTATCAGAATTAACAAATATCCATAAAGTGCACTTAGAAATAATGTTGTTACATAAAATTCTCCACTCCCACAAAATCAGGATATCATAAAGACTAGTCATCCCCATATGAGCAATATGCTCTAAGAAGACTTTAAGTGAAAGTCCTTTAATGAGTAGACCTGTAATGTTAAGAATAGTGTCATCACTATCAACAGACAAAAATATGATTCCGAACTTTATCATTGATGACAAGAAACTTGATGTCGATATGCTTCGACTTTGCTGAACTCTTGTCACTATTGCAGTAGAGCTTATAGCTCCTATTGTTACAGTGTAGCTGTAATGGCCTCTCGACTAAATCTACCATCTTCCTACAATAAGGAAAATGTAACATGAAGTGGACTACTATTGTCGATACATCCAGCATAATCGGAATCTGTGTATTCAATCAGCTGCAACTGATCAGATTTCATGTAGTCTTCTATTGATATCGCATTACCTTCTTGGTAGTCTTTCAGTAATCAATCTCAGGATTGATCTAGTATCTGCCAAGTTTCTCAATGGTATATGCTATGTCTGGACAGGTACAAACTTGAGCATACATCAGACATCCAACCGCCTATGTATATGGAATGTCTTTCATTTGCTCTTTCTGTAGATTGTTCTTGGGACATTAGGTTAGACTTAATTTATCTCCCTTAGAGCAATTCTTCATGCCATATCTATCTAGCACCTTATCGATATAGGCTTTTTGTGATAACCTAATATTCCACATGTCCTGTCACGTTGAATCTGGATGCCTATCACAAAAGAAGCGTCTCCAAAATCTTTCATCTCAAAATTCTGTGAGGAAAAAAACTCTTGATCTCAAGTAGAAGATCTATATCGTTACTTGCTAATAGAATGTCATCCATATATAGCACAAGAAATATAAATCTACTCCCTTAAATTTATGGTAAATACATTGATCAACTATATTTTCCTTAAAATCAAAATCGGATATTACTTGATCAAATTTCAAATACTATTGGCGGGATGCTTGATTTAGACCATAAATGAATTTCTTTATTTGTAAACCAAATATTATGAAACTTTCACTTTAAAACTTTCTGGTTGCATCATACAGATTTCCTTCTCAATGCTACCTTTAAGAAAGGCAATCTTAACATCCATTTGGTATAACTCCAGGTCAAAGTGAGCCACCAGTGCTATAATAAACCTAAAAGAATGCTTCATGAAAACCAAGGAGAAAGTCTCCTTATAGTCAATGCCCTCTCTTTGAGTGGATCCCTTTGTGACAAGATGTGCCTTATACCTTTCGACATTCGAATCCCGCTTGGTTTTGAATACTCATTTACAACCAATCAGTTTCTTTCCTTCAGGTAACTCTATTATATCCCAAACTTCATTGTCTTTTATGAATTTTAACTCATCTTTCATGACATTTGATCACTTACTGGAGTGAATGTTGAGTTTGGCCTCATTTAAGGATGCGGGGTCATCCTCTAGCTTTATGTCAAACTTATGCTATTGGAGATAAACAATATAGTCATTTGCAATGATTGATCTCCTCTTCCTAGTTGATTTCCTAAGCACTTGTGGTTGAGAATTTTCAGGTTCTACCTTACCAGCATGATCTACTTCAGGATGAACTGTATATGTATCTTGTAAGGAAGCAACTGTATTTTCATCTTGAAGTGGAACAACTACTTTATCATTTAAAACAATTTGTCATTGGTATAACAATATGTTCTTCCTTAAATATGAAATCCTTATATAGTTGACTCCTACTGTTTTGAATATTCTCAAAAAAAATTTTAGCAATCCGTCTTTATGTTCTTAATAGAGGGACAATAAAACTTAAAGCCTTTATACCTCTCAGAATACCCTACGAATAGACAGCTAATTGTCATTGAGTCCAACTTCTTCTCATATGGTATATATAGCCGAGCTTCCGCTAGACAACCCCAAACATGTAGATGCCTAATACTGAGAGATTCCCAGTCCATAACTCATATGGGGTTTTAGTTACTATTTTGTTAGGTATTCTATTAACGAGGTGACAACCATTTTTTTTAAGGCTTCAATATATGATGACTCTGGTATAGTAGTGTGAGGTACTCCCAACCATATCCTTTAGTGTGTCATTTTATCTCTCAGCAATACCATTTGACGAGGTGTCCCTGATATGGTACACTAATCGACAATACCACTCTTTCAAAAAATTGACAAATGGTTCTGGACATCTACCTGATCCATCGTATCTGTCGTAGTACTCACTACCATGATCAGATCTAACGACTTTAATCTTTCTATTCAGTTGATTTTTCAACTTCAGCTTTATATATTTTAAGCATGTCCAGTGATTGGGATTTCTCATGGAATAAGTATAGGTACCCATAACGAGAGTAATTGTCTGTAAAAGTGATGAAATATTCTTGACCATTCCAAGAAGCTGTAGGGAATGAACCATAAATGTCTATATATACACCAAATTTAAGACATCCTGAACTCTGTTTAGTACCAACTTCCTAATATTTTTTTAATTAATATTCGCTTAGTGCCTAAGCTATTCACATATAGAGATTCAGTATATAAAGCATGAAGTTTCAATTTATATAGCCATCAATCAGAATTCTAGTACCAACAACTTTAGATTTGAAAAGTAGACTAAGCATTTCATTTTCAAGAGTGATAGTAAAACTAGATCTGTCTAATAAATGAATAGAAAATATGATTCCGCCTAAAAAGACGGTACATATAAAGTCTCATCCAAATCTAAAACCAAAAAAAATCAGAATCTAATTTAAGCCTACAAACTCCAATAGCTTTAATTGCAACTTTATTTCTATCACCCATGTATACGTATCGCTCAGCTGGGTTGGGCCTCCTTGGGTTTGGAAGTTCCGCATTGAATCGCTCGTGTGAATTATCTATTCACAATTTATTAAGTGACACTAAAGCTAAATTAATTTTAGAACAAACATAAATATGAGATATACCCGCTAAATATCCATTCTGATACTTTATGCATTCCTATTTAAGGTGGCTTACTTTCTTACAGAAAAAAACATGCCATGACCTTAGGCTTCTTCTCCTGCACTTTTGCCACTTAGGATCAGCTACTGTAGTGGTATTTATATTCCTCCCTTTAGTTTCACTTCCTTTTCTTATTAGAAGTTTACCCAGGATGCTAAGTGAGCACTGACTTTATCAGGCATAGAAACCCTAATAGTTAAAGGAATAGTGTACTTTATGACCATTAGACACATCTTGTAAGATCTCTCCCACTTACCATAATTGACCTTTTCTTTACTGAACTTTTATTAGTGATAGTAGAGATCCATCAATCTTTAAGGTGTACTCTAGGTGCATGAATTCAAGAACGATCATTTACGTGGTCTTACCACTTCTTAAAGTTTGTACATTCAATTAAACTATATAAGTGTACAATTTCTCATCAGTTTAACATAAAATTGCATTTAATAAAATTCTACTCTAATAGTCATGAAAAAATGAATTTCAGAAAATGCAACTAGTTTAACTGATAGAGCTGCCGATTAAAACTTTCAGAACAAGTTGTGTCTCTATATGCCAACACTGTACTGGCCCAATATAGATATCCTAAAGTTTAGATCCTATGTAAGAGAACAGCCTTCCTTTGGGCCGACTGTCACTTTATAGATTAGTCAAGTAAGTTTAAGTCCATTTATAGGCCTATATGAATAATATATGTAATGACCCGACCATAATGACAACCTTCCTTTGGGTCGATTGCCACACGCATGAGCCACACAAATTTATGCATCTGGATTCTGTTCCACCATCGGACTAGTTGATGAGGGTAATGTAATATGAGCCTATAGTGTGACAACCTTCATTTGGGCCGATTACCACACACCAAGGTTCTCCCACTTGCATTATCCACATCAAGTATCCGAAGCCGTACATAATTCGGCCAAACAATAGTCTTCCTTTGGGCGGCTATTGTCCGCATGAACTACATACGCAATTAAATAAGCTCTTTTATAAATTCTTTAGTTTGAATATGTATATATCTTTATCTGTGTGTATTAACTGTAGTACACATCAATATTCATCATGCTAGACAATATAAGCAATAATATAAATATTAATGAAGTGGAAGCATGTAAGGGACACATAACCATGATAAACAAACACTTCAATGCCTTCTTATATTAACCAACTACTGTTTTGTCATGTATAGTTCCTTTAATACTGTAATGCTCATCAAGAGCTTCGAAACGGCTTTTACATGCCAAAACAGAGGTCGTATGAGCCCGTAACGGCTAATTGAAGTTTCTATTGGCAAAACGGGTCTGCAGTGCTTATCGGGTCTGAATCAGACCCGACCCACAATGGTTAAGTTATTCATTTCCTTTCTTATTGGGCCAGGTTTAAATAAACTGGATAAAACCTAATTAGCTTTAATGTAGACCAACTAAGAATAGATTAAATGAGTTTCCTTATTAGATTTAAATTTTGTATTTATATCAAAAAAATTCAATCCTAATCAATCTCACAATCTCAAATTAAGGAAACCCTAACCAAAAAAAAAAAAAAAAATTCGCGTTGCCACTGTGCGCCGCCGCCGGCGGGCGCCCCTCATGAGGCACCCACTGCAGGTGCCTGCTCTATATTCCTCCTTTTTTTAAAAAAAATCTAGCAGCATGCATGCAAGCCTTGCATGCATGCATCCACACGGATGCATGCGCTGGTGCTGCTTCCAGCCCATGCATCTAAAATCCCCTTTCTTTAATTAAATAACACACAAAAAATTAAAAAATCTATATACATGTAAAAAAAAATCATATATCATCCTTATACTTTTAATTCACTATATGAGACATAAATGTTTATTGAATAAAGGGATGAATTATTCATGGTATTTATATATCGAGATCAAAAGATTTCTGTAGATCCCGATGATCTGATAAAGAGGAGGCTCTGATACCAATTGTTAGATCTAAATTTATTTCATACAAGATCTACACATATACTGTAAGTCTCTTTATCATGATCATCGGAAGAAGGGTTTTAGGCATACCTGACTACATCACGAAAAGGATGCGAAAGTTGCACGATCTCGAGGACGAAGGAGAGGATTCTTCTCTCCAGCTATCAAGTTCTCTTCTTTATCCTTAGAGGAGATGAGAGGCCTCCAAGAGAGATGGTTATTATTGTTGGTGGGAGGGAACCTACTCATGGTATACATAGCATCAAGAAACCCTAGTTCAACTCATCATAGATCTAGGCCCTTGATTTATATCATGAGTTCCACATGTGTAAATGAGTCCCACATTCTAATTTAAATACACTCATGACTAAGTGTAATTAAAAAACGGTCTAGACCTAAACTATTTAGGTTTGATCAATTCTTTATTGGGCAAACAACATAGGTTAAGTGGGCGGGTGCAATATCCAATTGACTTGATAGGCCCAAAATAAATTAGACTTTAAACAAAAAAAAATAAGTCTAACAGGTTGATGACCACCACGGCGGCCGTGCTGGTGAACAGCAGGGCATCCACGCGGGCCAGCCGGAGAAACTTCTCGAGCTGTCGCTGAGACGGAGAAATTTGTTCGCTCATGTTGAGGACGTGTTTGGTTGGTCGGAAACCTAAAATTTTTCACGGTAGGAGTGGGCTTTAAAACTTTGCTCTACAAGTTTGTTTGGATGGCTAAAACTCAAAAAATGGAGTAGGTGGAGCTTGCAAACAGCGGCGGCCATACACAAATCTCTCCCTCTCTCGGTGTTTTCCCATCGAATGGGCTGAGAAAGCTCTGAAAATCACAGTTCATGGTCCTTTGCCTTTCCATGGAAGGGCCTCAGCCGGGCCTCACCATTTTTGTCCTCAAAATTTTACAACCAACCAAACAGGCTTGAATGTCTCTGATGAAGGAGACAGGAAATCGCAAGGAGGATTTTGGATCAGCCCTTGTTTTGTCACCACCCTCAAGTCTTATATGAATTTTGTACAAACGAAAATAACATTTCATGCATGGAATCTTATTGAGGGCCACATAGGTTGGTAGGTATCAGAGAAAAGAGCATATCGTTTTTTTTTTTTTTGATATTTTTTATGTTTATTATTTTTGTTATTTAATTGTAAACTATAGTGTTACTAAGTCTATTAATCCATTAAGTAATCTAAAATAAAAACTAAAAAGTAGAATTAAAATATTTATCATTTGTCAGTTTGGATAATACTTTCGTTGAACATGTATATGTTGTGTTAAAAAAAAATTCAATAATATGTAAGTGCGTTTCAGATTGCAAGGTATCAATTTGTTCAGGAGGAGACTTGGAATTAATTTAATTAAGAAAGCAAGAAAAAGGAAATGGTGAGAAGAAGAAAAAAAATTATATCTGTTTTGTCTCATAATAGTAATTATTTAATCTTAATAATCTCACTACTCAATTGCCCCCTCGCAATGGCCAACTAGGTAGTTTCCTAGTATCTTAACAAAAATTTAAAAGTTGTAACAAATATCGTCCTGTAGCCAAGACCATATACAAATTAGAATAATTAGTCTTGTCCTATTTCATTGTCCAACTAGATGGGAATCTATGTAAAAAATTTAAAAAAAATTATGTTTCATCGGAGGAAAGAAAAAAATGTAAAATTGTGACTTCAGTCCTAGAGTCTAGGTCTTTGCTAGTGAACAATGAGAAATTGTAGCTCTTAATCTTGATATTGATATGGAGTGAGTTTTGTTGGCGAGTGCGCTCCTTGATACATCCTCCCACGTTTCGGTTGATTGCAGCTGGCAGCGTAGATTCCTTTCTTTCAAATTTTTTTTAACCCTCAACTAATAATTAATTCTAAAAATTGAACTTCTCCCAAGTTAACATGTCTCGTCAACGGCGAGACCGTTTGTCCTGCCAGTGTGGCACCCATGCAGCGTCACTAACCCCGGACCAACATTTTTTTTATTTTTTTGCTATGTATTTGTTCGTCTGGGTTGGCAATCCCGAACAAGCGATATTTATCTTTTTCAAATTTTGCTCGTCCGGAGTTGCCAACCTTGGACAAAGTAAAATTCGAAAAAAAAAAATTACATATTTCATCTAGGGTTGCCAACCACAGATAAAGCAATTTGAATTTTTTTTGAAATTTTTTTCAAACAAAGAAATAGAATTAAGAGAAAGTTATATGCCATTAGATTATTGTAGTAGAGTGGTGAATTTTCCTACTGTAGGGAGAGAAGAGATAGAGGAGATGGAAGAAGGCAGCACAGAGATCGGAAATCAAAGGAGCAAGACGGTGCATTAGAGCAGGCCAGATTGCGCTCCCGGTCGACCGCCCGGTCGACCGCGCGTGCACGAACGTGCACTGGATCATCACGGTCGACCGCCCGGTCGACCGTGGAAGGGAGCGGTCGACCGGACCGGTCAACCGACTGACAGGCCTTTGTCTCGGGTTGGGCCCGGTCGACCGTGGCGAGGGTCGGTTGACCGGCCGATCAACCGACAGACGCATTTTGACTTTCCTTTTGGGATTCGGATTCCTTTTCTGGATGGAATCGAATTCAATCTATGTTTCCTTAAATCCAGGGACTCTGTGGCTATAAATAAGGGCTGGAGCCCTCTTGTATTATATCCTTAAGAATCCCTCTGAAAAGTTCCCTCTATATTAGTTGTAATGATTGCTGAATCAATAAAATCTCTCTCTCCCTTGCCCCGAGGATGTAGGCACGTTGCCGAACCTCGTTAAATACTGTGTTGAATGCTTTCTCTCTTGTTCGTTGTTCTGTCGTGCTGGTTGCTTCTCCGGCTGCATCAAGTCTCCACCTGGTGGGCGGATTCCTCGCAGAGGTTGTTGCCCCGCGTGCGCAACAATTGGTATCAGAGCATCCCCAGGATCGGCGTGGGATCGTGTGTTGATTCAGGGCATCAGTTGCTGTTTGGTGGAGATCGTGTGTCAATCTCGGAGCGGCGTTGGGACTATTATGGGATCATGTGTCGATCTCAAAACGGCGTGTAGATTGCTCGAGGAATCAATTCGAAGGAGTAGATAGTGTCAGAAACTCTTCGAGGGTTTCACTTGGAGGTAAAGATCCTATCTTTTTCTAGTTTGTTTTATCTAACTCCGTTTGTTTCCGCATTGTTTTGAGGAATCAGTTGAGAAGATGACTGGAGAAAGTACATCGGTAAGATCCATGAATCCACATCGAAGGATTGATATGGTGAAGTTCAATGGCACGAACAGCTTTGATATGTGGATGTGTGAGATTATTGATGCGCTGACGGCATCAAACCTCGAAGACACTCTACGCTTGGAGAAGAAGCGCGCATCAACGACGGAAGAAGATTGGGACAAGATGAACCGTTCAGCGTGTGGCTTGATCAGGTCTTCTCTGACATAAGACATTAAGTATCATGTGTTGCATGAGACATCTACGAGGCAATTGTGGGGATCCTTGAGAAGAAGTATCTGACTAAAAGCATCGAATCGCGGTTGCAATTTAAGAGTAAGCTTTATAATTTCAGATGCAAAGAGAATGCTCCATCAATGAACACTTGAATCGCTATACGAAGCTTCCTACAGATCTAGTTAATGTGGATGTGGAGACCAGTGAAGAGGATAAGGCGGTAATTCTTTTGAACTCTTTCCTAGAGAAGAGTATGAGACCTTTACTCTTACATTGATCAATGGAAGAAAATCCCTTAACTACAGTGAGGTGTCTGCTGCTCTTGTGAGTTATAAAGTAAGGAGACAGGACAGATTGTCTTCTTCGGGGAACACAACAGCAGAGGCATTGGCTGTAAGAGGCAGAAGTTCTAATAGAAAGGGAAGATATGATCAGGGAAGGTCAAAGTCTAGATCAGGCTTCAGAGATCGGAAGAGAAATCAGTGCGCTTTGTGTAAGGAACTAGGGTACTGGAAAGTTGATTGCCCGAAGGCTAAAGGTAAGAAGGTGGAGTCAAACACCGAGGCGAATCTCGTACAGGCAGATGGATCGGATGAAGACTTATTGGTATTCTCTCTCTGTTACTACTCCTACTGTTGATTACTCAGATAACGCTGAGTGGATCTTGGATACGGAGCCGAGCCACCTATCATGTGTACTCGAACAGGGCCTAGTTTTCTAGTTTTGAGAAGTTAGATGGATGTTACACGGTCATAGATGATGATCATCCGTATAATATAGAAGGGATGGGTACAGTCCATATCAAGATAGAAGATGGGATAGTACGAGAATTGAAGGAGGTGAGGTATGTACCTCAACTCAAAAGGAATATTATCTCTGTTGACGCTTTGAAAGCATTGGGTCTTGTGTATCTGTACGAGATGGTGTTCTCAAGATGATCAAAGGCTCGATGGTGGTGATGAAGGGCGTCCGCCGGGACAATCTCTACTACTTTAAGGGTAGTAGGTTACAGGTCTGGTGGAGACTTCTAGTTCTTCAGATGATAGTTGCACGAAGGTTTGGCAGGTGAAGGTTGGAAATGGAGGTGAAAAGTCTTTACAAGCTCCTGCAAAGAAGGGATCATTAGAAGGTGCTGCTACCTGTAACTTGGAAGGTGAACATAGCGTTCTAGACAAGAAGAAGGTAAAATTCAGCACCAGTACTCACCGTTCAGAAGGTCTTCTTGATTGGGTTCACGTAAGCATTTAGGGACCCGCTAAGACTGCATCGCCTGGAGGTCACAGGTACTTTGTCTCTTTTATTGATAGTTTATCTAGGCATTGTTTGATATATCCCATGAGACAAAGATGTGAAGCCCTAGATATGTTGGTGAAGCGGAGAGGAAGAATGAGGAGCAGATAGGTAGGAAGATCAAGGAGCTACAGATTGGTAATGTTGGAAGAGACATGAACCAATTCCTACGATTTGGCCAGAACATCGGTATAGGTACTCACTTCATAGAAGGTATACATGGGTTGGCTAAGGAAGTAAACCGTTCCTTACTGGAGAAGTTCGGTAGTTGTTGTCTAATACAGGATTAGACAAATCGTTTTGGGCTGAGGCGATTGTGTATGCTAGCCATCTCATAAATGGATCGACTGCGATAGGAGGAGGACTCCATTGGAAATTTGGTCTGAGAAAGCTGCTTAAGATCATGGTTTGCTGTAGGAATTGGAAGTCTGACCTACTTCAATGCCAAGGATGTCATAGTAAATCCGCGTGCAAAGAATTTGTGTTTTTGCGTGTCAAGCGAAATATGAAAGGCTACAAGTTATGGTACCCCGAAATAAGAAGATCGTGTTGAGCCGGCATGTCACGTTTGATAAGACTTCAATGTTAAAGTCTACGTCTCTCAGCAGGTGGAGAGGACGGAGACCAAGAAAGTATCACAGCGGGTGGAGGTTGATGCTACTCCACCATCTCCAGTTGGTTCGACATCAGTGAAGACTTCACCGGATGTGACACCGGGTGGAGATCATGTAGCCAGGGTTGATGCTGAACAGTGTTGAAGACATTGATGAGAATGTCAAATTGTTTGCAACCATTAGAACCAAGGTAAAACCACGCACGTGGGTAAAGAAGCATGAATCTCAAGCTTGTGTCCGCAACAAGCTCAAGTTGAAGGCTGTTGTTCTCCATGATGGTCGTAAGGAGGTTCATATGACTCAGCCAGATAGATTTGCTACTGAAGATTTAGGTACAGGTGCATGAGCTTGATGGAGCTCATTTTGAATGAACTACGGTTGGCTTGATCCCTTGGGTAAGGTACGTAGGCAGCCGTAAAGGCGCAGCTATATTTGGTGATGCAACCTATATGAAGTTGTTTGGGTTCTCGAGAAGCTGATTGGGACTTCACGTAGAGGTGAAGAGTTGGACTTCACGTAGAGGTGAAGCATTGTGATCTCGTTGAACAGTTGAGCTTGCATAGGAGGGGTGTGCATCCAGTTTGTTGAGGCCAATAATGATGTTCAGTGTGCTATACTCAGATTTGATGGACTGTCAGCTGAAGACATGTAGATTGGATAGAGTGAGTCAATTGGAGAGTCGGTGTTGGCTCATGATGAGTTCTTTGTGAGGTCATGAAGTTGCGGGAGTAGGACGGCATGTATGGAAGTTCTCCTAAGGTGAAGTGATGGGAACGCAATATGGGTGCATTCCAGTTGATAGCTAGGCCAAGCCGAGATCGTGTGTCGATTTCGCCGAGATGTGTGTCGATTTCGTCTAGAGCGAGCAAGCCGAGATCGTGTGTCAATTTTGCCGAGATCGTGTCGGTGTCGATTTCGCCAGGTGATAGACTGGAGTTCGTTGGAGATCAGCTCAAATTAGAAAATCTTTACCGAGGTGGAGAATTGTAGGGAGAGAGGAGATAGAGGAGATGGAAGAAGGTAGCACAGAGATCGGAAATCAAAGGAGTAAGACGGTGCATTGGAGCAGGCCAGATTGCGCTCCCGGTCGACCGCTCGGTCGACTGGTGGAGAAGGCCGATCAACCGGCGTGCACGAACGTGCACAGGATCATCACGGTCGACCGCCTAGTCGACCGTAGAAGGGAGCGGTCGGTCGGACCGGTCGATCGACTGACAGGCTTTTGCTCTCAATTGGGCTCGGTCGACCAGTGCGGTCGACCGTGGCATGGGTTGGTGGACCGGCCGGTCGACCGACAGACGCATTTTGACTTTCCTTTTGGGATTCGGACTCCTTTTCTGGATGGGATCGAATCCAATCTGAGTTTCCTTAAATCCAGGGACTCTGTGGCTATAAATAAGGGCTGGAGCCCTCTTGTATTATATCCTTAAGAATCCCTCTGAAAAGTTCCCTCTATATTAGTTGTATTGATTGCTGAATCAATAAAATCTCTCTCTCCCTTGCCCCGAGGATGTAGCACGTTGCCGAACCTCGTTAAATACTGTGTTGATTGCTTTTCTCTCTTGTTCGTTGTTCTGTCGTGCTGGTTGCTTCTCCGGCTGCATCAAGTCTCTGCCTGGTGGGCGGATTCCTCAGAGAGGTGGTTTCCCCCGCGCGCAACACCTACTTGTCATGTGGATGATCCGGGTTTGATCCCTGACAACAGTGAGTTTTTTTACTTGTTTACAAAAAGAAAATCAAAAAAAAATTTAACTTGCCAAGATTCGAAACAACAACTTAAAGAGTCTAAGGGCCCACTTTACTATCTGAGCTAAGGTCAGTTTGATGTAAAACATGGATGGAAGAAATAGAAAAACATAAAAAACAAATTATTTGTCTGTGGTTGACACCCCGGATGGTGCGAAAAATAAAAAATTATTTTTCATTCATCTGGGATTACCACCTCCAACGAATCTGACTTTGACAAATTGCCCAAGCCAGCCCTGTCTGGGGTTGACAACCCTGGACAAAAGAAAAATAAAAAAAATATTAATTTGCATTTGTACGTGATTGGCAACCCGGGCAAGGCAAAACGCAGCCAAACAAATTGGCTCGTCCGGGGTTGCCAACCCCGGATAAACCAAAAGACGATCCTGATGTCCGTGGGCACCATGCTGGCGGGGTGAACCGCCTCGCGCTAACGTGGCATGTCAGTACGGGGTTGGCAACTCTGGCAAGGCAAAACGCAACCAAAAAAAATTGGCTCGTCTAGCATTGCCAACTCCAAACGAACAGAAAACGATCCCGACGTTCGTGGGCACCACACTGGCGGGGTGAACCGCCTCGTCGCCAACATGACATGCCAGACGTCGGTTTTGAAAATTATTCGGTAGGTCAATTTTTAGAATTATTTATTATTTGAGGGCCTTTTTGAAAAATAGCCCTTGCTTTTTTTGGGAATAGAGGCCATGCAATAGCAATAGACGTAGTTAATTAATTTCTCCGACCGTCATATGTAAATTTGGCTCATGCGTATATTAGTAAGCAAAATTGATCCCAAGTGAAACCTGACATGCTCATATTAATGAATATTAGTTTACTATTTTTAACCCGTAAAATTATATAAAATCTCATCGTTGAGTGGTTGAAAATTTCTTAAATATTATTTTATTATGAATTAATTTTATAAATAAATTATTTTACAAATGTATTCTCTGTCCATGGGCCGAGTTTAGGCTAGAGTGAATGGGTAATTTACTCTTACTCAATAAAAAAAAGCACAAAAGAGAAGTAACTAAATGTGTAGAGGGGAATAAACATTAATTATGCTTGAATAATTATCACATATTATATAAGAGCTTCAATGAGCAACTGGTTGGATAGAGATTTGACACATTCTTTTTTTACTGTTTCCAATTTTGTGTTTGCACTTACTGTTTGGTTGTTTGGTTACCGGTGGAAGTGAGGAAGTGAGAAAGTGAGGAAGTAGTAATGGTTCATTTTGAAACTTGAGAATTGGATAATAAGTTTTTCGGTGTTTGGATGTTGTTAGGAAGTGTGGTTTGAAAAATGTTATGTATTTTTCGATGTTTAGATGGTAACATGGAAGTGGAACTGGAAAAGTTGACCACAAAATTGACCGAAAAGTTTAAAATAAAAATTAATTAAGAAAAATAAAAATTGGAGCGTAATTAGAATACAAGTGAGATTTACATGACCTCAAATTAACTGTTTTGAGGTATAACTTATTACAAATGAGATTTACATGACCACAAAATTAACTGTAACACCCTGAAAGTGAGAAAAGGATTGTGTAAACGAGAAAAGAGAAAAGGAAAAAGGGTTTTCTCATTTTCCTTTGTCGTTGTTTAGATAGATAAGAAAGTGAGAAATAACACTTCCTCATTTTCTTACTTCCGCCCACTTCTTTGAAGCCAAACAGCCCCTTACATGTAACCTGGTAGAGTTTGGGCGTGCTGGAGAGTAGAAGAATTATACATGATTTTTTTGCATGTGAGTCATAAAGCATTTTACATATTATACATGCATTCGTTTCTTAAATCCTTAACTAGTTTAAGGGAAGTGGGACTAACGTTAATGCACTACCCGCCTTTCTCTTGCCCTAGCTAGACGAGAAAGCGAACTATATCTAAGCTTGTTATGTCATTTATCATTTGTGAATAGATACTTCACTTGCCAGTCGTAAATATTGTTTCAGTCTTTAATTATTGCTTTTACTTATTTCAGGTCCATAACGGGGATGAACCCTTCCAATAGGGAAGGAGAACCTTCAACCTAGCGAGAAAATAAGCATGTCATCAACACTAGGGAGACGTGTGAGTCCGAACAAAAGATGCATGTAGCGATCGAGATATTACCATTCATTAGTCATAACATCCTCCACCCTCAAGATAAACTAAGGAGATTGTGTCTAGCGTTAATAATCCTTTCAAGATCAAGCTACACGTCCGCTTATAGATCTACTTTGTTTATCATGCATGCGCATAAATTAGAAGTTGTTAAGACTTTTATTCATTTAAAAGGATAAACAGATTACAACTGCTCAGAAATAACCTGAAGCACAATAAACCATTTCAACAAAAGATGTCTGGATTAATTCCTAATTGGAAACAAATCAGCCCAGAATCAAACGTCATTTGGCTGATTGCAATGTTCATTGATCCCAACATTTGAGAGCAAGGACCAAACTATTGGGAGAAGATTAAAATTAGAGTTTTCAAACTCAATTGCATAGCACAGAAAGATTTGGAGTTTGAAGAGTATAGTGGAATGAAGAAAGGAGCAGACAATTACTGACAAATGCTAGGTAGCGGTCGACAGTGGATACATGGATATGCTAATAGAACTTGGAGTTTGTCAGTCTGTTGACAGTTGATATGTAGTTATCGACAGGTGTTTATATTGGGATCGACAAACGAAGCTCAGTCTGTCGACAGGAGGACCAACAGAGAGTTTGGTCATCTAAGTTTGTCGACAAGCCTCTTGGAGCTGTCGAAAGCTGTGGTATTCTGGCATTTTCCTGATTGATTTCTAATTTGGATTCTGATCCAATTTCTGATTTTTTGGGTTTTCTTTTCTTCTGGATTCTCTGACTATATATTGAAGGGCGTTGTACCCTTATTTGTAACAATGAGAGAGGTAATTTGTATCGGAGAGTTCTAGAGCTAGATTGTTTGAAGAAATTCTATGGCATATTGTGTAGTTTCTTTATTTGAATCAGGTTTTGATCAATTTGAATCTTCGGATCAATTTGTAACCCTTGTAACTCTGTTGATTGAAATAACGTCTTCTCCTTCTGCCCCGAGGATGTACACAAGTTGTCGAACCTCGTTAAATCTCGTGTTCTCTCTTTGTTGTTCATGCTATAATTGTTTTGTGATTGACTCGGTGTTGTTACACTGATCTTGGTGATTGGTGTGTTGGATTCTTCTGGAAGATGCAACAAGTGGTATCAAAGCTTCCTAGATTCGGCTGGGATCATGCGTTGATCCCAAGAGTATTATGGTCTGTTCGATAGAGATCAAGTGTTGATCTCGGAGCAGCGCTGGACTGTTCATGGGATCTAGTATCGATCTCAGACTAGTATCGATCTCAGAACAACGTTGGTTTTGTTCCTTGGGATTGGTTTGGGTGGAGTAAATCATTCGAAAACTTGTCTATGGTTTCACTTTGAGGTAAATGTTCGATCTTTATCTAGTTTGAATTTACTTTTTCGTTGATTTTTTCATTATAGTTGGTATTTTCTAGAGGAGATGGTCAAGATTAGTCCGTACAGGTGAAGATCTTGAACATCCACCAATCAAAGTTCGATGTGGTGAAATTTGACGGCACAAACTCTTGTATGTGGAAATGCGAGGTGATTGATGTGCTGAACATGCAGAATTTGAAAGACACGCTGCTTTTGTAAGAGAACCTAACGGAGACTTCTGAGAAGGATTGGGACAAGATGAATCGAATGGCGTGTGACGTCATCAGGTTTTGTTTGACACAAGACATCAAGTATCATGTGATGACGTAGACTTCTGCAAAAAAAATTTGGGAGATCCTTAAGAAAAAGTATTTAACAAAGAGCATCAAGAATCGATTGCATCTGAAGAGGAGACTTTGTCCCTTCGGGTTGAAGAACAAAATCTCTATGGTGAGCACATAAATAACTACATGAAGCTTCTTGCAAGCCTTGCTAATGTGGATTAGGTGATTAAGGATGAGGACAAGGCGTTGATTCTATTGAGCTCTCTTCCGGATGAAGAGTATGAGACCTTCCTGCTAAGCTTGATCGATAGTAAGTCTTCAACTTAGCTGCAATTATGTGATAGCTTCTCTGTGAATCACGAGGTGAGAAGAAAGGATAAAGAATCTTCTTCTAGAAGCACAATAGCAGAGGCATTGATTGCAAAAGAAATTGGTTCCAATCATTGGAAGGGCAAGGGAGATGTTGGTAAGTCCAAGACCGGTAATCGTGAATTAGGAAAGAACCAGTGTATTTTCTACAAGGAAGAAGGACAATGGAAGATTGATTCCAAGGCTCAAGAAGAAGAAGGGACCAAAATTAGAGGCAAACATCGCACATGCGGATGATGGCACTATTCTGACTCTTCAGTAATTTCTCTCTATTACTCCTCAGTTTGCTACTCAGAAATCTCTGAGTAGATTTTGGATATGGGTGTTACCTATCTGTTTAAGCAGGAGTGGTTTGCAAGTTTTGAAAAACTAAATGGAGCTTGGTGTCATTTGGAGATGGACATGCATGCCATATGAGGGGATAGGTACTATTCGTATCAAGATGTTCAGTGGCATGGTGATAGAGTTGTAGGAGGTGAGACACGTTCCTCAGTTGAAGAAGAACCCAGTTGGAGGTTTAGAGGAACATGGCCTTAGGAGAACTCTTGAAGAAGGCGTTCTCAAGATGTTCAGTGGCTCATTGGTTTGTTCTAGAAGGGCATTCGTTGCAACAACTAGAACTACTTGAAGGGTAATATAAATTACAGGAAATTTGGCATCTTCAGAACAGTTGAAGATTCTACTAAGTTATAGCATTTGAGGCTAGGACATGTTGGTTTGGATTTCTTGCAAGCATTAGCAATGCAAGGAGTATTGGAAGGTGCGAAGACCTGCAATTTGAAATCCTGTGATCACTGTGTTCTAGGCAAGAAGATTAAGGTGAAAGCACCGTTATTCACTGCACGAATAGTATTCTTAATTTTATTCACATGGACATTTAGGGACCAACTAACATGGCATCACTTGGAGGTTATCAATACTTTGTGTCTTTTGTTGATGATTTATCTATTGTTAGGTATACCCTATGAGACAAAGGTTTGAAGTCATATATTTATTTGTAAAGTGGAAGAAGTTTATAGAGAAATAGACTGGCAGAAAGATCAAAGTGCTCCAATTTGATGATGTTGGAAAGTATAATAGGAATTAGTTCCTGCAATTTAGCAAGAAGATGGTATCAGTATTCACTTCATAGTTCGGAAAAAGATTAGGGTGGCTAAAGAGTTGAACCGACCCTTGCTTGAGAAGGTTTGATATTTATTGTTTAATTGGAATTAGACAAATCATTTTAGGCTGAGACTTTAGTGTATGCTAGTCATCTCATGAATAGGTTATCGTCGACTGCGATAAGACGTAAAACTCTGTTGGATATTTGGTTAGGTGGAGCTGCTCGAGACTATAGTTTGCTGCGGGTGTTTGGATGTCCGGCCTACTTTGGAGTCATAGATGACAACTTGAATCTGTGAGCAAAAAGATTTGTGTTTTTTTGGATGTCAAAGAATTTTGAAAGGCAGCAAGCTGTGGAACTCTAAAAACAAGAAGATCGTGTTGAGCAGGTATGTCATCTTTGATGAGGCTTTATTGTTAAAGTCTATTGTATCTGAGTAGATGGAGAGGATAAAAACCAAAGATGTATCGCAGATAGTGGAGGTTGATGCTACTCCACCATCTCCAGTTGGTTCAGTATCAGTTAGGATTTCACCGGATGTGATACCGGGTGAAGATCGTGTAGCCGTTTTGGATGCTAATAGGTTGAAGAAAAAGTGGAGTTATTTGTAGCTATAGAAATCAAGACGAATCCATAAAAGTGGATGAAGAAGCATGAATCTCAAGTTGGGAGCTAGATCAGGTCAAGTTGAAGACTGTTGTTCTCCATGACGATTGTGATCAGGAGATTAATCGTGATGAGGAGATTCTTATGACTTAGCCATTAGGGTTCAGTGCTGCAAATTTAGTTTCAGTTAGTTGAGCTCTTTGAAGCTCATTTGGATAAACTACATATGGTTTCATCCCTTAGGCGTGAGGTACATAGGCAGCCGAATGGTGCAGCCTGTTTGCTGAGCTGAATTGGTTATTAGTGTTGTTCAGATTAGATTTGAGAAATCTTCACCGAGGTGGAGAATTATGGGGAGAAGACGAAAGTTAGAGTTTTTAAACTTAATTGGATAGACTGGATAGATTTGGAGTTCGAAGTGCACGAGGAGCACAGTGGAATGAAGAAAGGAACAGACAACTATCGACATGCGCTAGGTAGCGGTCGACAGCGGATACATGGATATGCCAACAAAAACTTAGAGTTTGTCAGTCTGTCAACAGGTTTTTGTACTGCGTTCGACAGATAAAGCTCAGACTATCGACAGGAGGACCAACAGAGAGTTGAGTCATCACAGTCTGTCGACAGGCCTCTTGGAGTTGTCGATAGCTATGACATTCTTAAGTTTTCCTAATCGGTTTCTGACTTGGATTCTGATCCGATTTCAGAGTTTTGAGTTTTCTTTTCTTCGTAGGTTCTCTGGCTATATATTGAAGGATATTGTACTCTTATTTGTAACCTTTAGAAAGGTAATCTGTATTGGAGAGTTTTAAGATTAGTTTGTTTGAAAGAATTTTACAACATATTGCGTAGTTTCTCTATTTAAATCAGTTTTTGATCAATTTGGATCTTGGGATCAATTTGTAACCTTTTAACTCTGTTAATTGAATAAGATCTTCTCTTTTCTGTCCTAAGGACATATGCAAGTTATCAAATGTCGTTAAATCTCGTGTTCCCTCTTTGTATTGGTTTGTGCTATAATTGTTTTGTGATTGACTCAGCATTGTTATAATGATCATGGTATTGACGTGTTGGATTCCTCTCGAAAGCGCAACACAAGCATGGGTCACGAACTTGGCTCCTTTTGCGTGCGCATTGAGTTCGTCAGATGGAGAACAGCATGTCAGCCCACAACTCCTTCAACACTTCCCAACATCTTTTTTCATCTTTCATCACAGTTACTAGATGCATTCCAGATCCCTTACCCTCTCTATATACCCATGCAATTTTCTCTGAAGGCGTCCTTCATCCTCCATATGTAACCTTTCTGATTTTATTAATTAATTTGGTGATCTGCCAAGTTCCCCACCCTCTAAGTTCAAACTGATTTATTTCCCTTAGTTCCTCCACAATGCCCAATTCCAAGAAATGCCATTAGACAACAGTGCAGGAAAAGAAGTCATCAAATATGGATGGTATCTAGAGAAGCTTTACCTCTGATACTATCCATCTTCAGATAACTGTCATGGATTTATCGGGCTTCTCACCAATACACAATCATGGTTTTTCTTCTATCAATTATAAGATATGCCGTCATTGTGTTAATGTTTGGCAAATTCACCTCCCTTGTTGTTCATGATCTCTACTGATGCCAGATCAACCATCTTCATCATGATCTCAAACTTGACAGATCCACGAGTACCCACGATGATCTCACAATGTCACGACTCACAACAGCTTTCCGATGTCTTTATGAATGTATTTCATGTGATGATTTATCACCACTGTGACTTTCATCTTTTTATTAGATTAATTTTTTATTTTTCTCCATATGTTTTCTTAACTTTTATTCAAATCTACTCTAGTTATTTTCTAAATTCCTTCATTACTTTTTTGTCCATATTTTTTACATTTCTTATTTTCATTTCTCTTTTATTTTTTTCATTTATTTTTTTCATTCCAGAGTTTCTTTTTTATTTCTTTTCTTTTTAAATATTTTCTTACTTTCTTGTTCATATATTATTCTAAATTTATTTTTCTTTTTTTATTAAATTATTTTTTATTCTTTCAATTATTTTCTTTCCAGTTTTTTAGTTTTTATTCTCTTTTATATTTTCATTATTTTTATTTTTTTTATTCTAACTCTAGTCTACATTTAAAGTCCTTCCTTTTCTTTTATGACTTTCTTTTCTCTTTAGTTTTCTCCTTTTCTTTATTTTGATTGAATAATATTTTCTTCACATTTAATTATTTATTCTCTATTTATTTATGGAAAATGGCTATATATTATGTTGAATATATGGATAAGATTATTTCTAAGGAAATAGTTAAAATAAAAATATAAAATACATATCCAAATCAAATTAGGAGTTACTCAAGCTAAATAAAGAAAGACTTCATGTGTATGTCACGTGTGCAGTTCTCTAGTATGTAAAGAAATCAATAATGTGTATGTATAATATATACTCACTTCAAAATATTTTGTCGGGGGCGCAGGAGTGACTCGGCAATTCGCAATCTAAAATCCTTGTTCTACTCAACCTCACCCATCTTCACCTTCATTTCAGAAACTCATTGCAACGAGGCTCAATCCACCATCACCATGAGAGATCTCAGTGTTGATAACTACTACAATATTCTGTTTGTTGGCTACTCGGGGGTCTATGGCTCTTCTGGAACAACATCTACAAACTTCATATAACATCGTCTTCTCCCAACTTCATTGTGGAAGATTTCCAATTGGCAGTTGGACAACCAGTTTGAAACCTTATTTGCGTCTATGGAGATCCCATCCCACAGAAGAGACAAGAGTTTTGGGAAAGCTTCACTAGTAACTATTGGAGTTATGGACTTAATGTAAAACCAAACCTGAAGCTTATTGACTCTACCAATAAAGTTAAGCAAAACCTATAACATATTTACTAAGAGAGTTTTGTGAGGTTATTAACACATGTATTTATTATACTTGAAACTTCATTGTATACAATCCTATATAAGGGGTCATATGGTTGTGTTGTTAAGCACAAGAAAAGAAGAAAAACAAAAGAAAGCAAAGTAAAGCATTTCAGAGCTTCCCACTTTGTGAAAAGTATTAGCTTGGGTGAATTTATTTTGGAGGTACTAAAAGGGTAGCAACCCAGTACTCAAGAGTGTTTGAGTTAGCAAACATCTATCGCCTCTTTGCATGTCCCCTAGTCCAACAATTGGTATCAGAGCCATTTCATTCTTTTCTTCCATTCTATTCTCCTCATGGCCTCCACCAATACCTTGTCGATCCTCAAGTACCCAAATTATCAAAGGATAATTATGAGAGTTGGTCAATTCAAATGAAAGCTCTATTTGGTTCTCAAGAGTTGTGGGAGCTGATCATTGATGAGCTCAAAGAACCCACACCGGAGGTAGAAGCCGCCTACACCGCTGAAGAGAAGAAGGCTCTTAAAGAGCAAAGAAAGAAGGATAACAAGGCTCGTTTTCTACTCTATCAAGGGTTGGATGAGTTTACCTTCAAGAGAGTTGCCGAAGCAACGAGCAAGGAAGCATGGGAAATCCTTGCTACCATCTACAAAGGAGTCGAGCGGGTGAAGCGAATTCACCTCCAAACTTTGAGGGGTGATCTTGAAGCCGCTCAAATGAAAAATGAAGAAAAAATCTCTGATTATTATTCTCGATTACTTCTAATTGTGAATAAAATGAGGAGAAATGGAGAGAAGATGGAGGACATCCAAGTGATGGAGAAATTTCTCCGATCCCTCACATCTAAGTTCGAGCACGTGGTGACAGCAATTGAGGAGTTCAAGAATTTGGAGGAGATCTCAATAGAGGAGCTTTGGGATCTCTCCAAGTCCATGAGCAGCGCATGCAAAAGAAGACCTGTTCCATAATTTTAGAAACAAGCATTATAGTCAAAGCTGACTCTAAATGATCGAGGCTCACATAGTAGAGGTCGTGGTCGTGGTAGAGGTAGGGGACGTGGTCCCCAACAACGAACCACTCAAAATCAAGTGGAGTTCCAAAGCTTCAGAAGTCGAGGACGAAGCAACCGGGGAAGATTTACATCTGGACGTGGAAACAACAAGAACGTCCAATGCTACAACTGTCAAAAATTTGGACACTATGTCTCGGATTGCTGGCACAGGACTGAAGATCTTACCAATTTCATCGAAGCAACAAATGATGTGCATAATAACTCTACTCTTCTTCTTGCTCATGATGATTCAAGTGTTCAGAATGATGTTTAGTACCTTGACTCGGGTGCTAGTAACTACATGTGCGGGAAGAAAGAACTATTCATGGAATTCGCAGAAGGAGTTCATGGAAGTGTGAGCTTGGGAGATTCTTTAAAACTCCCTGTTGAAGGCAAAGGGAAGATCAAAATCTACCAAAAGGATGGTAAGCCCGAGTATATTTCCGATGTTTATTATATTCCTAACATGAATAGTAATATTCTTTGCATCTATCAATTACTCAAAAAAAGATATAAAGTATATATGGAGAACAACCATCTTTGGTTGCAAAATGCAAAAGGAGGTCTCATAACTTGTGTTAAGATGATAAGGAACCGCATATTTCCCTTACATCTAAACACGGAAGTTGAAAAGTGTTTTCAAGGACTCGTGAAGAATGAGTCATGGAGGTGGCATCTTCGTTTCAGTCATCTAAATTTCAACGGCCTGAAGTTACTATCTACAGCTGGTATGGTACGAGGTTTACCAAAAATCGATCCACCGAGTCATACTTGTGAAGTTTGCATAATTGGCAAGCAAGCACGACTTCCTTTCCTAGTGGAAAGTCGTGGAGAACGAAGGCACCATTGCAACTTGTTCATACTGACATTTGCGGACCACTAGATCCTGTCTCTTTAGGAGGTAACAAATATTTTATTACCTTCATTGATGATTTCAGTAGAAAGTTGTGGGTGTACATTCTTAAAGAAAAATCGGCTGCCTTAACTATCTTTAAGAATTTCAAAGCTCTTGTTGAAGCGGAAAGTGGCCACAAGCTAATAACTCTTCGATCTGATCGAGGTGGTGAGTGATCGGGGGAAACCACGCACGAAAAGTGTATGTTTTGAAATCAAGATTTAAATGTGTGTGCTTTGGCTTCCTCGATACTTCCGTTATAGCATAGAGGCTAAAACGAGTCGAATCCACAAGGACGGGAGGCGATAGAAGCTTACACGGTATGTTCACGTGTATGTTAACAGTTCTTCAAAGTTTTAAAGAATCAAAAGAAAAGAAAGCAAAGAATGAAAAGAGAGGTACGGTGAAATACGAAGAAGTGGGAAACATAGAAAAGAATGGTATTTGTAGATTTTGGTATATTCCTAAAACAAGTGAAAGAGAAAGAAAACTCACGGCTACTAACTACTAATGACTCCACCAACACGCTAACCTCTTAGTGATAGTTGCCTCACATGTATCATTGGCCATCACTAGTCCTTGGTTCAAGAGCGATTCAAAGCATGACCCATATGTAACTCATCACAACCCAACTCAACAAAACAAGTTCAAGCTACACTTAAACCATCAAAACTAAAAGTAAGCATGGAGTAAAGTAATGTTAGCTTGTTAGTGGTTAGGAAGTTAGAGTTAGATCCATCATCATGAGCCATCAATGACTCTTGCAAGAGCAAGGCCAATTGAGGCTATTAGATTCATGTGGATTATCATAAAAGAAGTTAGATTAGTTGGTGGTTAGTAGTTAGTTGCCATGAGAGAAAAGTTAGCTACACATTTAAAAGGAGTTAGAGAGAAGAAAACATAGAGAGGTAAAGTGAGCACCTTTCATAGATTGTCACCTTCTATTACAAGCACTCTTGCATTCCAAGCATGTACCACTCTCTCCCTATTACAAGATCTACAAAATGGAAAATATAAGGGAGGAAGAAGAAGAAAAAACTACACTACACTACCCTAAACTACAAAATGAAAATAAGAACTATCCTAAAACTCTGCATATCTTCTTTTCTGCAAACCCCAGAGGAGTATTTATAGGCACCAGCGAAGAGGGGGGCCATGGGACAAGAAGTGACCCCAAACGGCGCGAGCGGCGCCGCCGTATGGCCGCGAAAACGCGGCAAAAGTCGCGTTTCCGCGGCTGTCCTTGAGCGGCGCGCGCGGCGCCGCCTGCTGCGTGCTGTGCGGTTGTCCCCCTGTCGGCTAACGCTCTCGGTTTATGGTTTGGCGCCCCTGATTTTGACAGAACCAGCTCTTTAGGTCAATAACTATTTTAATAGCCCTTTAATCACCAATTAAATGGTGATTTGGGTCTTCTTTTTCATTTGCACACCATTGACCTAAGATCAAGCAAGCAAGATATTATTAGCAGAATTTATTATCAAATAAATGTGAGAATGTGATAAAAATTATGCAAAATTAGAGACTAATCACACCCCCACACTTATCTTTTGCTCGTCCCGAGCAAAACAAAAAACTAAGAAAATTATTACACCACTTTCGCAGGTGACGCGATTGCACTGAGCATGTGCAACAAGCCGTTAAACCTCTAAGTTTCCCCTAGAGGAGGAGTTTTGTCTCCTGAGGGTTTTCAGCGGATTACACCCACAAAACCCATAAAGAAAGAAATCAAATGTTAGTATTTTTGAAAACGCATTTTGAAATAGAGAAAAGTGTTGAAGTATTTTTGTGAAAATATAAGTGATCCAAGGTTAGAGGTTAACCAGAAATTGTTCTTTCTTAAACTAAGTCAAAATGCGAAAAAATCTTGTTATAAATTAAAAGTAAGAATTTAAAATTGAATTGACTCTTTGATCTTTCATAAAACTCTTAGAAAAATATGCACTTTGTGAACAGTGAAGATTTTTGGGATATCGACTCTAACTTTCATGCCATTTATTTAATATATATTATTTTTTTTCTTTTTTTTCTTTTTTTTCTTCCCTTAGTTTTCTTAGGCTTTCTTATTTACCCGAGTAGTGAGCCTTTAGCCGGTGACTCCCAAACCAGGTGGTCTTAGGGCACCAGATGAGAAAACATCCCTCGGACTTAAGGACTCGAGTAAATAAGGCCACAAAACTAAAGGAGATTATTTTTTGTCCACCGTTTTAGGTGTGAATAATCATGCTTCCTGAGGCATAATTACCCAACTTCAATAAGTGGTTTATATTTATCATAATAATTTTTTTTAATAGACATTTATTATGACATTTTTAGTCTTTGTTTCAATCCCAAAAATTGTGTAAGTGTGGAGTGCATAAATCTAAGGTAAAAAAATTCAAGATCAAATTATCTTTTCAATTTTACTTTCTTATCCTATAATTTAGACAAGATCTATTATTTTGACTCGGTTTAAAATTTCATAATTTTAGGTCTTCCTAATTCTAAGATAATCTTAATTTTCTTAAAAATAAATCAAAAACTATTTCTCTTGTTTCAAAAAGTTTTGTAGAAAGAAAAGAAATTTTTTTATAATTTTTTATATATTTTTATTTAAAAAGAAGTGTAAAAGAAAGAAAATGTAAAACTAACTATGTTAGTAAACCCTCCCCCACACTTATCTCATGCATTGCCCTCAATGCATTGTGAATGTGTATATACATGAAATAAATGGGAGAGAAGGAAAATTACCTCAGGGTGGTGGCTCCGGTGGTGGTCTGATTGGGCCAAGCGTTGCTACCCAATCAAAATAGCGTGGATCTTGCAGGAACCCACCAATGACCTCTTTAATATGACCCAGTAAAAGAATGATGGACTGAATGGTCGTATTTAAAAATTTATCCCCATCTAATTTCCAATTTTCAAAAATAATTACTGAGTCATTTTCTTTAACTTCCATGTCCAACAATGGAGTGTGATTTTGAGAGATGATGAATTTGGACTCAAATAGAATAGGAACAAAAACTGATACCGACTCGGGAAGTTGACTCAGATCAAGTCGAGAGTCAACAATAAGAGTCGAAATAGGTTCAAAAATAGGGTCCAAACCAAAGAATTGATGTTCACACAGTTTCCCCATTAATGAAGTGCGATCATGAGAGATTGGTGATTCCATTTCACGGTGTATTGGTACAGGATTCAATGTTGACTCCAGAATAGAGAAAAAATCTGGTAAAGATACCGGGGTCATTATTGAACCAAAAAGTGAAATGGAATTACTAAAATGAGGTTCAGGATCACATTCAGGTTCGGTTTCATTTCAGGAAAGGGATAACTTGCCAGAATGTCTAGGCGATTTTCATAACTTGGAGTGTGGTCAAGTTCAAATGTATGGTCTGAAATTGAATCTGGATTTCCAAAATGACATGATTCATGGGTCCAATCAGTAGAGTTAGGGATATAAGGATCGGTCAAAGGTTGACAAGAAAGACTTTCCTCGCTCTAATTGATCAATTCGCTCAAAAGTGAATCTAACCTACTGATAGGCCGTGTAACAGAATTTGGATTCGGAATCATGTCTTCCATACTCTTTGTGATTGGTTCTTGAAAATATGAGTATGGAAATTGATTTTGGAAATTGTGGTGAAATTGTGAGTCCATCGGATTTTGCGGTTGCTGCTCTGACTCACGCAAGGGTTTCATACTCAAGTCCAGTATTGAAGTTTGTTCATTTTGAATTGGTGAGACTGGAAAAGATGAGTGGGACTTTTGAAAATTTGGTTGAGATGATGAGTCCAACATGTTTTGCATTTTATCACAAAGGACTTCCAAACGCTTTTCTAGCTCAGATTCTTCTTCAATTGGATGCTCTAGAAAAGGAGTATGTGGAGTTTGATGTGGGAAGGATTGTGAATTGAGCAAAATTTGCATGTGTTGTAGGGACTCTTCTATACTCCTTTCCAAATCAGATTTTTCTTCGGATGGTGGAATAGGAAAAGGAGTATATGAACCAAAATTGGGGAATGAACTTTGTGAAAATTGTGGACAAGGCGGTTGAAAGTTTGACTCAGGGGAGGTGAATCCCCATCGACTCTGTGAAGAGTTGAAATTATTTTGAAAATTATGGTTATATGGTTGGGGATATGGGTCATATTGATTCGGATAATCCCAACCCGGCATATATGGTTGGTTCATGTTGTACATTGCCGGGTCAGAGTTATCCGAGTCAAATGAGGTCGGGGTGAAATATGGATTCATATTATAATTGAAAGAATTGTTGTTATTAAAATCCATATCACAATTTACAAAAAAAAAAAAACAAACAAACAAACAACAAAGAAAAAGAAAAAGAAAACAAGCCTATGCTAGGGTTGACTTAGACCTAGACGACTCCTGACTGGTTAGACTGTCCAGGGGGGGTATATTGTCGGACGATGACCACGAGTTAATCGGCCAGGTAGGGCAAGATCAGTGGGAGGTATCCGTGCCGGAGCAACGGGCCTAATTATGCCAAACCACTGTGAAAAACACCTAGAGGGGGGGTGAATAGGTGTAAGTGTTAATCTAGTAAACTAAGTGCGCTAAATGCGGAAGCTTAAAACAATTTGCAATCACACTTAGTACAATCAACAAGTGTAGCCGAATTCCCCATGAAGGGCTCTGGACTAACTCCTCTTGATTCCCCTAGATATGGGTTGAGGTGCTATGTGAAGCTCTTGTTGATTAAGTACAAGTGAGGCACACACAAACAACCAAGCATATAATATGAATAGGCAATATGAATATATGCAAGGCAATACAAGCAATATATGATATGAGTGAAGTATGATGCTTTGCATAAAATAAAGAGAGAGAGTTGAGAGATATTGGATCAAACGCAAACACAAGGATATGTTTCGAGGTTCGAGCCCTAGCTCTACATCCCCGCCTACACCACCGTGTAGGATTTTCAATCCACTATCTCCAACCGAGGGAACCTCTACCAAAGAGGATTTGTTACAACACTAGGAGTACCAAACTCCTCTCTCAAACAACCACCTCACAACCGAGGGGTAGGCCCGTAGCCAAACAACCACAACACCTCTACCGAAGAGGGTTTACAACCAAACTCCACCTCTCACTAGAGGGAGCAAACCAATCACCCGATCAACCTCTACCGAAGAGGGATACAACAAAAGTAAGGGTGTACAACAAGTGGTTTCTTTCAACCACAAACCAATCTCTCTTTTTCTCTTTTCCACAAAACAAGGATCCTAAATAGATTAGGATAGAAGATAGCTCAAGTGGAAAACAAGGTGTTTTTGGAAACAAGCAACAAAGAAAAACTACTTGGGAAATCTCTTGTAAATGATAGAAAATGAAAATCAATACAATCTCCCAAAACCCTAGTTTTCTTTGATTTTTCAAAACCCAAAACAATAAAGATAGATCTTTTGGCACTTAAAACTCTTTTGAAAACTTGTTTAAAACACTGAAGAAGTCAGGAAATTTTTGCTCTAAAAATCTTAGAGAAAACTATGAAGAGATGGGGTATTTATAGCCCCAAAACAAAACTAGCCGTTAGGCTGATGTGGCAGCCTGACAGGCTGCCGGTCGGCCGGCCCGGCCGACCGCCAACGGTCAGAAATGTGACCGTTGGGGCACCCCGGTCGACCGGCACGGTCGACCCAAACAAACAGAGAGCAGAGCTCTCAGACCCGGTCGACCCGTACGGTCGACCGAGTTTGTGTCTGCCAGACGTGCACAAGTCTGTGCACGTCGGTCGACCGCATGGGTCGACCGGCCCATGGTGCGGTCGACCGTCCGGGTCGACCGACCTGGCCTGTCAGCACAAACCTGGGTCAGAAACTGGGTTAAAAACATATTTTGAAAAATCTTTTAATAACTTGTAAAAATCCCAAAATGTTTTTACCATATTGCATTGATATATAAACATGTGATAAACATTTCTACTCAAATGCCAAGCATATGAAACCATTTTTGTGTCTTATCATTTTTACCAAAACCAAAACTTGTATTTTTATCAAACTTGGATTTTTCAATACATGAATAGGAAAGTCAAAATAAGTTTGTATAAGTCATGTAAGCATGTATGTATAGAATGAAACAACTATACATATATCAATGAAACTTGTTTTGATCTACTATTCATGAAAACCAAAAACCAAACATAAAACGTGTGTGTTTGTGCACTTGAGCATATCAACTATACTAAGCTTTACAATTGGATCTAAACACACTATCTAAACTAGGATACCTAAGTCTTCTTGACGATCTTCCATCTTCAAGTTGACTTGCTCCCAAACGTGATCCACCGAGTGCAAAGGTATGATCTTTAAGCTTTGGCACCGGAATCACCATGAAAAGCTTCTAAACTCCTTGTTGAAGTTAATCACCAACTAATATCTTGGTTAATGATCTGAAACTTAAACAACACAAGATTATTAGTAAACATAACTACATGAGTTAATCATCATCAAAACTAGGGTGGAAGGCCTTTGGGCCAACACACTGTTCTTCGAGGTTTCGCCTCTCAATCCCCAACCTTAGACACCGATTTGACAAGAGTCAACTTCTAACAACTTTCCCCTTAAGTCAATCTCTTAAATGAGTCCGAGATGTCCCTAGGGGCCAACGTCTAGCAAATTTTATTAAGGCTTGGGTTGTGTGAGTGGGGAGGTGATTTTTAGGCTAAGGGAGGGTAATAACTTCCCCACCTTATGTTGTATTGGGTGTTGCCCTTAAGTTTAATTTGTGCAAGTGTGCAATATAGATAAGATGAACACAAAAAAGCGAGTAATCACTGAAGTGTTTGTCCTATACTATATGCGATGCCATATGTACACCTCCTATCAATATCACAACAACATAAGAATAAAATACAGTATATTGGAATAAAAATTGACACGTGCCTAGATGCAAATGTCTAAACCGTTTTAAAGCATCCAATTACCGTAGTTTAATTCTTAATATTATTTACAGTGTACAGGTAATAAAAAAAATTAGCAGCAGAAAATAAGAATATACAAGAATTACCCGACCACACTTGAGCAAGTGTGGACTTCTGTAATGCTAAAACTTTAACCTGCACACCAAAAAACAAAGAAGAAAAGTTAACAAAAATGTGAAATCAAACCGTTCCCATCCCCGGCAACGGCGCCAAAATTTGATCGGGGGAAAACCACGCACGAAAAGTGTATGTTTTGAAATCAAGATTTAAACGTGTGTGCTTTGGCTTCCTCGATACTTCCGTTATAGCATAGAGGCTAAAACGAGTCGAATCCACAAGGACGGGAGGCGATAGAAGCTTACACGGTATGTTCACGTGTATGTTAACAGTTCTTCAAAGTTTTAAAGAATCAAAAGAAAAGAAAGCAAAGAATGAAAAGAGAGGTACGGTGAAATACGAAGAAGTGGGAAACATAGAAAAGAATGGTATTTGTAGATTTTGGTATATTCCTAAAACAAGTGAAAGAGAAAGAAAACTCACGGCTACTAACTACTAATGACTCCACCAACACGCTAACCTCTTAGTGATAGTTGTCTCACATGTATCATTGGCCATCACTAGTCCTTGGTTCAAGAGCGATTCAAAGCATGACCCATATGTAACTCATCACAACCCAACTCAACAAAACAAGTTCAAGCTACACTTAAACCATCAAAACTAAAAGTAAGCATGGAGTAAAGTAATGTTTGCTTGTTAGTGGTTAGGAAGTTAGAGTTAGATCCATCATCATGAGCCATCAATGGCTCTTGCAAGAGCAAGGCCAAATTGAGGCTATTAGATTCATGTGGATTATCATAAAAGAAGTTAGATTAGTTGGTGGTTAGTAGTTAGTTGCCATGAGAGAAAAGTTAGCTACACATTTAAAAGGAGTTAGAGAGAAGAAAACATAGAGAGGTAAAGAGAGCACCTTTCATAGATTGTCACCTTCTATTACAAGCACTCTTGCATTCTAAGCATGTACCACTCTCTCCCTATTACAAGATCTACAAAATGGAAAATACAAGGGAGGAAGAAGAAGAAAAACTGCACTACACTACCCTAAACTACAAAATGGAAATAAGAACTATCCTAAAACTCTGCATATCTTCTTTTCTGCAAATCCCAGAGGAGTATTTATAGGCACCAGCGAAGAGGGGGGCCAGGGGACAAGAAGTGACCCCAAACGGCGCGCGGCGCCGCCTGCTGCGTGCTGCGCGGTTGTCCCCCTGTCGGCTAACGCTCCCGGTTTCTGGTTTGGCGCCCCTGGTTTTGACAGAACCAGCTCTTTAGGTCAATAGCTATTTTAATAGCCCTTTAATCACCAATTAAATGGTGATTTGGGTCTTCTTCTTCATTTACACACCATTGACCTAAGATCAAGCAAGCAAGATATTATTAGCAGAATTTATTATCAAATAAATGTGAGAATGTGATAAAAATTATGCAAAATTAGAGACTAATCAGTGAGTACTCCTCAAATCTGTTTCAAGAATATTGCAGAGAGCAAGGCATAAAGAGGCAATTTACTATTGCCTACACACCACAGCAAAATGGCATCGCATAAAGAAAGAACCGCACCATTCTTGACATGACAAGTACCATGCTTAAAGAAAAGGGGCTGCTGAAGTAGTTCTGGGCGGAAGCTGTGGCGTGTTCAACTTACTTGCTCAATCGGTGCCCGACGAAGCAAGTGAAGGGTAAGACTCCTCAAGAGGCATGGAGCGGTTACACGCCTAATGTCGCACACCTACGAATTTTTGGTGTGTTGCATATGCTCAAGTACCTAAAGTCAAAAGAAATAAGCTTGACAATCATGGTGAACAATGCATTTTCATCGGATATAGAAAGGAGTCGAAGGCATACAAGCTTTACAATCCACTAATTGAGAAACTAGTGGTTAGTAGAGACGTTGTTTTCAATGAAGCTGAAGCATGGAGTTGGAGTAATGAAGAGACTGTCAAAGAGCAACCCATGGTGAATGAACCTGACGAGCCCCTACAAGAGGTTCCACCACCAGCTACACCACCATCTCCTCAACATACTACACCGTCTTCTGCAAGAGGTTCTCCATCTTCTGGGGAAAGTAGTAGCAGCGAATCCTCCGTGCAACGAGGTCCCATCAAAATGAGAAGTCTCAGGGAGATCTATGAGCAGATAGAAGAAGATAGAGAGACTAATCTCTTCTGATTATATGCTGATCATGAGCCTCTCACTTTCCAAGAGGCTGAGGAAGAAGATTGTTGGCGATCAGCAATGAAGGAGGAGATTCATGCCATCCAGAAGAACGACACATGGGAGTTGACAACACTTCCACAAAGTCACAAGGCAATAGGTGTCAATGGGTGTACAAGATCAAACGCACAGCAGATGGTGAAGTTGATCGATACAAGGCGAGACTTGTCGCGAAAGGCTACAAACAAAAGTACGGCATCGACTATGAAGAAGTCTTTGCACCAGTTGCTCGATTGGATACGGTGAGACTATTAATTTCACTTGCAGCTCATCACTGTAGGCTGTCTAAAACTCACTAAAAGACAAGCCAATAAAAGCAGAGTCTCAAGTTCTAGACGCGAGGTATCGACACCCGCGTCTCAGCATCAAGGCACGTGGGCTCGACACCCGCGTCTCAGCATCAAGGCGCGTTGGCTCGACACCCGCGTCTCAGCATCAAGGCGCGTTGGCTCGACACCCACGTCTCAGCATCAAGGCGCGTTGGCTCGACACCCGCGTCTCAGCATCAAGGCGCGTGGGCTCGACACCCGCGTCTCAGCATCAAGGCGCGTGGGCTCGACACCCGCATCTCAGCATCAAGGCGCGTTGGCTCGACACCCGCGTCTCAGCAACAAGGCGCGTGGGTCTAAACCCGCGCCTCAGTTGTAACCACCCGGATTACGGGGCCAGTCACCGCACAAGTAGCGGGAAGTGGCCCCTCATTGTGGAGCGTTTTCAGGGGGCACGTTCACCCCTGGGACCTCTATAAATAGCCTTGTTTGCATCAACAAAGGACGCGGTAAAAAAAAAGGATCGGGCATCGAAGATCAGGGCAAGATCGGGCATCGACGATCGACAGGGCGACTATCATCACAGGCATCAAAGAGGAGATCATCAACAAAGAGAGAGAGAGAGAAGACTCTTCAGCAAGCTTGCTGCGTACCAGCTGCTCTTGGACTACCTTCTCTTTGAGAGTTTTGGTAGACGGAGCTGTGTTACTCCTTCTATCTGCCGAAGAGAAGATCCCCGAAGGTCTAGACGGTCATCCGGTCAACGGAGAACAAGATTCACTCTCCACCGCCACACGAAGAACCCAACATTAAACAAAGGGGGATTCAAGACTCAACATCCTCCCTCCCTTGTAACTGGAAGGAAAAGTCTGGTTGTAATAGTTTCATTTGATTCAAGGAAATCTTTACACCCATCACTACCTCTTTTTTTCCGGCGCGTACAAGAGATGGCGACTCCGCTGGGGACTACATTTGTCACTAAGGAGCAAATAGTGGCGCAGGATGACGTCCACCATAAGGGGAAGATGGTCGAATCGCTCGTTGTCGAGTTCGACCAGGCGAAGTACGAAGAGTTTCTCTCCTCCGGCTCCAAGAGCCCAAAGACCCGCGTCTGCCGCCGGGTCTCGACGGGGAATGGCCTCGAGGCCCGATCTGTGGCTTTCTCGAGCTCCCCTGCTACCGACTGTGCCAAGCAAGGTACACGCGCCAACGCCTCTCAGAAGGCCCGCGTGGTCCCAGGCACATCTGCCTTTGCAACCAATCGCGTTGCACAGAACACCCGCGTCAGCGTCTCTCAGGAGACCCGCGTGGTTAAAGTCCCTGATGTTCAACATCAGGATGTTGTTGGTCTCTCTCCACCTCCTCGACGCAATCGAAACGCTGAGCGTCGACAGAGGAGACGTGCGCGTCACCTACAAGTTGGAACCGTTGGTTGTCCAACTGAGGCTGGACGCGACGTACAATCTCACGCCTTGCCCGCGCCACGTCCAGTACGTGAAATCTGCATTTGGCGTCCCAAACGCGAGATTCCTTCAGTTAGGTCCTCTGAGGACCAACTCATCAAACGCCAAGGTGAGACCTCTGCGCCTCGTCAAGCGCAAGAGGCACGAGCCCATAGGCGTGAAGCCCAGCAGCCCATCCTCTCTCAAGTGTCTCTGCTCCGACACACCAAACAGCAACGCGACAAGCGCGTCTTGTCTCAACAGAGACGCCAGACGCGCGCTGAACAGCTGCGGCGCAAGAACCGCGTCCCTGATGCCTGCGTCCAGGCTGTACAGCACATGGATGCCTCCCGTCTTCAACGTTGCGAGGCTAATCCTTTCAATCCCCTTCCCATGGATTTAAGGGATTATTTGACGAAGAAAAGAAGTGCCAATCAGGCCACTTCGTCATGTTGCTGCCAACGGCTCATCCATATGCTCTCTGAGTGCCGTTGCGGATCAGGCGTACATCAGCAGTCTTTAGTCAGACAGCTGACCCTGATTCCCCCGTCAGCTAAAAGAAGACGCTCTCACAGAAGGAGAACCTTCTCTGACGTTGAGTACCCGGAGCTCACTGCGAATATGACAAGCAGGAGCAAGGGAAAACAACTTGCAGTCAGCTCAGATGAGTCCGAGTCTGACTCTGAACCAGAAGGGGTGTATCGACACACTCGCACCCGGACGGGGGCCATTCCCCTAATTGACTATAATGCCTTAGCCCACGGCGTTGAAGTGAACGATTCTCACTCCGCCGTAGCGGAATCTAGGGCTTCAAACTCTTCCGTCGAGAAGGAGACCTCTGCCTACATGACAGGCACTCCTGAGGAGACGGCTAGACGTTTGGAACAGATCCAGAAGGCGCAAATGGATATGATTCTTTCTCAGCAGGAATCTATCGACTCCCTCAAGCAGGCGATTGCACAATTGCTCGAAGACAGGAGGAAATCTCCTCCTAAAAAGTCAAAGGGCAAAAGGAGAGAGGGAGAAAGCTCATCTTCCGAACCTTCTGAGGAGACGCGGCGATCTGCTGCAGATTCGCCCAAATCCTCGTCGCAAGTAAAAGGCGACCAAGACCAGGGAAAGGCTCATGCTAAAAGAATGAGTCAATTGGAGCAACGCATCGAGGCCCTCACCAACCGTAAAGGCCTCCAAGAAGCGGGAGTGGTCCGGCCCTATCCGGCTGAGTGGGACTTAGTTCCATACCCTCCTAAGTTCAAGGCTCCGACCCTCCAAGCATTCGACGGGAAGGGGTCACCCAACCAGCACATCTACTACTTCAAATCCCAAACCGGGAATGTAGTAGACAACGATGCTATCCTGGCGCGTCTGTTCATCGGCACCCTGAAAGGGTTGGCCTTTGAAGGGTTCATGAAGCTCCCAGAAGTTTCTATCAAGAATTGGGGCGATCTGGAGAAGCTGTTCTTAACACGCTTCTTCGAAGATGACTCCGAAGTCACGATGCCCACCCTTTTGGCTACCAAACAGCGGAAAGGGGAGTCCGTCAAATCTTTCGTGGAAAGATTTCGGAACATGGCACTCCGGTGTCCAAGCGGTATGACCCAGGCCACCCTGGTGGAAACATGCCGCCACAATCTCCAAACCTCACTCCTTGCTCAAATAGGAGTTGCTGAAAGCCGCACCTGAAAACAATTAGTCCAACAAGGTGAACAGGCTGAGGAGATTGTCGCCCGCGTCAGAGCGGAGGAAGGTAAGCCTAGGCCGGAAAGGTCGACAAGGCGTCGCCAGACACATCCCTCCAAACAAAGCGGAAGGATAATTTGGCAACGGAGACCAAATCTCCCGCCAAACCTCAATCAGGCAGGACGAGTGGCTCTTCAAGTCAGCCTCGCGCCAACAAGCAATATTCCTTCAAGGAGGAACATGTCGATTCACTCTTTAAACTACTCAACAAGAGCAACCGACTGAAGCTCCCTGAAGCTAGGCGCCCCGAGGAAGTCGGCAAGACCGACAATCCCAACTACTGTCTATACCACAGAATGTTGGGACACCCTACCAAAAGCTGCTACGTCTTCAAGGACGTCCTTCAAGCTCTGATTGACGCGGAGGTGTTAAAGCTCCGACCGGAGCAGAAGAAGGTGACGGCTAATGTGACGTCAGCTCTCCAGTTCGGAAGACAACCCCCAACGCCTGCGGGGGTGGTCCCTATTCCAAGAGGAGAACTGAGAATAGTCAACACAGACCCTCACCAGCAGCAAGAGAAAGGCTTGGTACCCGTTCCCACCCCTCAGGGAGAAATCATATGGGTCCACCCTGACCTTGTCAATGAACAGCAATGGACTACTGTGACCAACAGGAAATCCAAAGGCAAGGCAAAAGCCTCATCTTGCAACGTGGTATGCGCCTCTTCCCGAGAAGCGGAGACTGATATCCCTTCACTGACCGACTGAGAGGAGGAAACGATAGTCTTGGCCGCAGAGCCCAACCAACCAATGGCGGGAACCCGTTCAGGACAGGCGTACTTGAAACAGTACGGCGAGACGGCAATAGCCCCTCCACAACCAACTGCGGAGCCAGTCAGGCCCTCCACAAAGCCACCTGTGGAGAAGCAGAAGGAGACTCGATTTTCTCGAGCCTTTCAAAAGGGCATCGCGGAAGGATCTACGGTACCTTACCGCTTTGATATCCTGGCTCAGTTGGCCAACATTCCGGCACGCATTACCTTGTATGAACTTCTTAGACTATCAAAGTCGACCAGGGAAGCTCTGCAAGAAGCTCTGGCAAATGCTGAGGTCTTTATGACCCAGGTGCCGAAGGAGGAAGATGTAGAGGATTGCCTCCACACCTCCCAGAATGCCCCCTGCATCACCTTCACGGCAGATGATATGCAGGTTAAAGGGAAGCATGATCGACCCCTGTACTTCACAGGGTATATTGGATCGTCTGAGGTGAACCGCATCCAGGTAGATCCAGGGTCCGCGTTGAGCATCATGCCTCGCCGGGTCATGCAACATCTCGGCATTCCTACCCATCGTTTGAGCCCTACCCAGACGACTATCTATGGGTTCAATGCCAACCAGACCCGTCTGATGGGGAAAATCAAGCTCAGGTGTCAGATTGGAAGCCTCAAGTCGGAAGTGACATGCTACATCATCGACGCCGACACTTCCTACAATCTATTGCTGGGACGACCGTGGATTCACCGCAACTCCATCGTTCCCTCCACTCTCCACCAAGTCATGAAGTACATTGACGGGAGTGGAAAGGTGCAGACGTTGATCGCCGAAAGGTATCCGTTCAAAGGGGTCGAGAATTATTTCACCGACTCTTTGTTGTACCAAGATCCGGGGAGAGACGGATGAAGCCCCGCAACCAGAGGAGCCAGACTCTGGTAATGAGGCTGACACTGAGCCTGAAAAAGAAGAGTGCCTGTGGGAGTTAGAACCACTTGTAACGGGCACTAATAAGCCCGATGTCGATAATACCACCGATGATGTAGGCGGTTGGTATATTAATGAAGATTTAGATTTTGCGTATTTTTCTATGTGTGCTTCTGATTCAATACCGTCAGATACTAGCATTGATATAGATGACGATCTCTGGTCGGCAATGGGTGCCTTGACATCATTGCATGTACCAGTGAAATCGTCCTTCGAGACATACCAAGACAATGGTAATACGCAAGAATCTATATTCATGGTTCCAGCAAGACGGAAAGGCCAAAAACCAATTCTTTTTGGGCGAATCTCGTCTGAACCAACGCCCCGCGACGAATCGGAAGGCGAGGAAGAATCACCTCAGTTCGATCATTACGAACCAAAAGCACTCAAAATGATGAGATGCATGGGGTACGACCTGACCAACAAACCCGGGTTGAACTTCGGCAAAGGAAGGAGGACGTTGCTTCAATCCTTTGTGCCGAAAGGGAAGGCCCCCGATTATTATCATCGGACGCGCCGGGGGTTGGGCTACGTATCAACTCCGGTCCCATCAGCCTCCGATTCTCAAGAATCGTCGAGCAACGATTACTCTTCAGACACATCATCTTGGGAGTCAGATGTCAGTGTCGGCAACATCTTCAAGGAACTTTCAGTGAACATAGTTTCGACAAGCCACCTAGAAGATGGAAATGAAGAAATGATCCAATCTGATACAGACCCTTGGATCAAACATTTAAATGCTCTTTGGGATACCCGCTTTGAACAGCGCGAGCCACCCACAGAAGACAAGGTTGTTCAGATCAACCTAGGAGATGAGGCTAACCCTAAGTCCATCTTCATAAGTGACGGCCTGTCACCTTCGGAGAAGAAGGATATAATATCTCTTGTACAAGAGTATATAGACGTCTTCGCCTGGAATTATGAGGACATGCCAGGACTTGATCCTCAAGTGGCCATCCACCGCCTCAACATCAATCCGGACGTAAAGCCTGTCAAACAACAGCAGCGACGGTTTCGCCCAGAAATAATGGAGGCAATTCAATCAGAAGTCAAAAACTTATTGATTCTGGCTTCATCAGGGAAGAACAACATCCCGACTGGGTAGCCAACATCGTCCCCGTCTCCAAGAAGAACGGGAAGATCAGGATTTGCATTGACTTCCGCGACCTAAACGAGGCCTGCCCCAAGGACGAATTCCCATTGCCGATCACAGATGTCATGATTGACAATACTTGTGGATTCGAACGAATGTCCTTCATGGACGGATTCTCAGGATACAATCAAATCAAAATGTATCCTGATGACGAAAAGCATACCTCCTTCAGAACACCTCTAGGGGTATATTGCTACACCGTCATGCCCTTCGGACTAAAAAATGCAGGGGCAACATACCAAAGGGCCATGAACGCCATTTTTCATCAGCAGATACGCAAAACGGTGGAATGTTATGTTGATGACATCGCGGTAAAAAGCCGCACTAAAGGTGATCACATAGCAGACCTGAAGGTGGTCTTCGACATCATGCGGGCTCATCAATTGAAGATGAATCCCACAAAGTCCTTCCTGGGGGTGGCCAGTGGCAAATTCTTAGGATTTGTTGTAACATCCACCGGAATTCACTTGGACCCGGAAAAGGTTCGCGCTATCCAGGAGATGCAACCCCCGAGAAATCTCAAAGAACTCAGAGGATTGCAGGGACGATTGGCGTACATCCGCAGGTTTATCTCGAACCTCTCCGGAAGATGCCAACCCTTTGCTAAGCTAATGAAGAAGGGTGTCTCATTCATTTGGGATGACGCTTGCCAACAAGCGTTCGAGGAAATCAAGCAATACCTCACCCAACCACCAGTCCTTGCAGCTCCAGTATCCGGAAAGCCGTTTCTGGTGTACGTCCGAGCAATGGATCATTCTTTGGGAGCTCTACTAGCTCAGAATGACGATCAAGGACGTGAGCAAGCAATCTACTATCTGAGTAGAACAATGATCGGAGCCGAACATCGGTATAACCCGATCGAGAAGGAATGTTTGGCACTGGTGTTCGCTATCCAGAAAATGCGACACTATCTGGTAGGCCAAACTACAAACGTCATATCAAAAGTCAACTCCCTGAGGTTACTTATGACTAAACCTTCATCGCTAAATGGCCGACTGGCAAAATGGGCCATATTGCTCTCCCAATATGAGATGCGCTTTTTACCACAAAAGGCCATTAAGGGACAAGCAGTCGCGGATTTCCTAGCTGAGCACCCAGATCCGAGGGCAGCCAAAGTCTACGAGGATCTCCCAGATGAAGTTGCTGAAGTCTGCCTGACTCAGACATCGTTCGAAAGTCAAGTATGGCAACTTTTCTTCAACGGTGCATCAAGAACAAGCCCGAAGGGACACGTAGTAGCGGGGGTAGGAGTAGTACTCGTATCCCCACAAAATTATGTGATTCCCCGAGCTGTCTCATTAACTGAGCCTTGTTCCAACAATGTGGCGGAGTACAACGCTCTTTTGATTGGGATGCAATTCGCCGATGAGATTGGCGTTAAAAATCTCGAGGCATACGGCGACTCTAAACTCATCGTCAGCCAAGTTCGCGGGGAGTACGAAGTCAGACATGAAGACTTAGTACCTTACCACAACGCAACTATCCGCATGGCCGAGGGGTTTACAAGCTTGTACATCGACCATGTACCGCGCAGGCAAAATGCGCACGCAGATGCACTCGCATCCCTGGCTGCCTCCTTAGCTCTTCCAGCTGAAGCAATGGAGAAGATATTCGTCTACAGCCACGACCTGTATTGCCCGAGAAATGCTCTCGAGGATTATCAGGAGTCAACGGGAGGTCGTCACCGCGAAGAAGCACTTGAAGCATCAACCGGTCCAGAGCCTAGAGACTGGCGATTCCCCTACATTGATTTCATCTTATACGGCATTCTCCTGAAGACACCAAAGAGGCGGCTGCCATTCGAAGGAAAGCCCCCAAATTCTATTATAATGCGATTACGCGAACATTGTATCGTCGATCGCATGACGGGATCTTACTCCGGTGCCTCTCACCAAAATAAGCCCAAGAGATATTGAGGGAAGCCCACGAAGGTATGTGTGGAGCCCATCAACCTGGCCCGAAACTGGCACATCGACTCCAAAGATTGGGTTACTATTGGCCCAAGATGATTGCTGACGCCGTCACCTATGCTAAAAGGTGTCACGCTTGCCAAGTGCATGGGGATTTCATCCATCAAGCACTAGGGTACCTCCACTCTACGACCTCTACTTGGCCATTTGAAATGTGGGGGATGGATGTGGTTGGCCCTATCAGCCCACCATCATCAAAAGGACATCGGTTCATTTTGGCAATAACCGATTATTTCTCTAAGTGGGCTGAGGCCATTCCCTTGAAGGAAGTCAAGTCGTCGAACGTGATCAAGTTCGTGAAACACCACGTTATTTACCGTTTCGGTGTACCTCGGCGAATTGTCCATGACAATGGGCCTCAGTTCATTAGTCAGGCTTTCCAGAAATTCTACGCTAAGTTCAGAATTCAGAGTGTGTCCTTAACGGTATACTATCCTGCCGCTAACGGCCTCGCAGAAGCTTTCAATAAGACCATTGGCAAGCTTCTTAAGAAGTTCGTCTCAAAAAGTCAACGTGATTGGGACGACAAGCTGGGTGAATGCTTATGGGCTTACCGCACAACTGTGCGAACCCCAACTAAAGCTACGCCATTTTCTTTGGTATACGGGTGCGAAGCCGTCCTTCCACTCGAAATCCAAATTCCATCTCTACGCGTCGCCCTGACAGCGGAGATGACAACAGAGGAGAAGCATCGATAGCGACTCCAGGAATTGGAGGCCTTAGACGGTAAGCGTCTGCAGGCCCAACAGCAAATCGAGCTCTACCAGGCTCGAATTACCAAAGCCTTCAACAAGAAAGTTAAAATGCAAACTTTCAAGAAAGGCGATCTTGTCTTAGCCGTCAGAAGACCCATGGTGATGACGCACAAGACAAAAGGCAAATTTCAGCCCAAGTGGGAAGGACCATTTGTAGTAGAGTCAGTCTACTCAAATGGATCATATCGCCTCATAACCTCGAATGGCGATACACTCGTGATGCCTATCAACGGCAGGTTCCTGAAGAAGTACTATCCCTAGATGGTATCCTTCCACCGATCAAGTTAAAAGTACACCTCTGATCAAACATCCGACGCCTCCGACGGCTAAGGATAGAGGAAAATGTTGGCTTTTAAGCCCAACATAAGTCTTCGACAACTCATCATGCTGAGGGGAATAGCATGGCTAGCCCAACTCAAACGGTAGTTGGTAAAGGCACCTCAAATCTGTTGATAGCTGAGGGTTTGCTAAAAATCCTAAGTGGACTTGGCTCCACTCTTTCCTCCAAAATCCCCTACCAATTCTCATCCACAGAATGGTAGGTCTACAAAATACAACCATTACTAAGTTAACACTATACCTCTGGTAATGGAAACTTTTCAATATTCCTTGTCGAGTACAAATTTTGCTTGTCAACTCTACACGGAGTATCAAATTTTCAAATTTGCCAAGTTAACACTACACCTCTGGCACTTCAAATTTTCACTTGTCAATTCTCACCAATAGAATGACAGGCCCTCAAAATTGCTCTTATCATGAGGCAATCTTTGTCAAGTTAATATCACACCTCTGACAAATTACTGTTAAAGTTTAACACCACACCTCAAACAGTAATCAAGTTTCTGCCAGGTTTAATATTACACCTCTGACAGTCACTTTTCTTCAGACTTCCATATCGAAGCTGAAATGGATGATGCTAAGTTAACACCACACCTCTAGCATCCAAGTCATTGCTAAGTTCAACAATACACCTATGGCTTTGACCTTTTCCTCGACTTCCTTATCCAAGCCGAGATGACCAATGCTAAGTTCAATATTACACCTCTAGCATTACCCTCATTGTCAAGTTAAACAATACACCTATGACAGTGACACTTCTGAGTTAAGTTAATATCACACCTCTAACTCACATCCTTGTCAAGTTAACATTACACTTCTGACAAGACCACTTTCAACCCGTTAAGTTAATATCACACCTCTAACGGTAACAAACTTTCCTGGATTCCCCACGAGTCTAGTCTCACTTGTTATTTCTCTTCAACAGAATAACAAGTCTACCTAAAAACATTGTTAAGTTAATACTACACCATCAACAGTGTTTCCATCAAATCCCCAGCTGAGCTCAATCAAGTTAATCCCAAAAACACTTGATAAAAGTTCACCCTCCCTGGGGGTACCAATTCTACTTGTCACTTTCTCTTATAAAGTGACAGGTCCACCAAAAATTATTTCATCTCTGTCAAGTTAATATTACACCTCTGACAGTATTGTGAGGGTTCCTGAAATAGGATCTTTCCCTACAAAGTTTGACTTATTAAGATTATCATCATAATTTTGACAAAGTCAAAAATTCTTTGCTTCTATGAGTCTAAGACAAAAAGTTCAAGACAATGAAAGAGGCAAAAAGAAAGGTGTCACTTTTATTTATTTCCAAACATATGAAAGTGATACAAAATGCTCTCTTATACAATAAGATTGAGTGTTACAGTAAAATGCTCTCTTATACAATAAGATTGAGTGTTACAATTAAGGAGTACAAAGAAGTCCCTCTCTCTCTCAGAGGTTGCACTCACTCCTTAAAGCCGCGTCTGACTCCAAGTGCGCGGTGTTTTGTGGCTACAATAGAAGCTGGTTACACCACGATGCATGATGTAAACATCGAAAGAGCCCTAGCTGACTAAGCTAAGAGCAATGGTGTTCTTGAGGTCTGGTGGCAGCAGAAAGTCCTGCAACCCTTCGTTCATGAACATCTCTTTCCCCAGCAGACCATCCAGCAGACATGAGGAGTCCTCGATGTTACTTCTGGGGTGGGAGAGGAAGAGGATCCTATCTGCCACCTTATCCACCGTAGCCCCCTCGCCGCCATACTTACCCTGACCATCTCTTGCCAGCAGGCATGACTGGTGCAGTGGATCTGAAGAGACCTTGGCGAGGGTCGAGTCCTCGTCAGGGATATAATATATTCCCTTGTGGACGACGAGGACCATAATATATTCCCTTGTGGACGAACATCGAACAAGTCCGCCGGCTGAAATATTCTTCCAGGGGCCCAGCGAACCTGAAAAAGGACAATCAAGCCTACCTGCAAAGAATAAACAAGGGGTTTAGAAAATCTGGAACTTAGTGTACTTCAATAAAAGAAAACTAAGTGACAGACGCGGCTATTGTCAAAGGCTGTAGACGCGGGAATGAGCCCGCGCAGTCAATTAAAATACCGCGCCAACAGAGACAGACGCGAATCAGAACTGTGGAACACACAGGATTCAAACGCAGCCTCATCTTACGCCCGCGCCTAAAAGCACAAGACGCGAAAAACTTCAAACGCCGAAAACTGCCATCTCTCTGTTGAATAAACAGGAGTTGCAAGATTTGGGTCTGAAAATTTCAGCCCAATTTGGAATTCATCCAAGTCAATGGCCTTAAAACGCGAGCTTCATGAGCAAAGCCCGCGCCAAGTGCCAAGGATTTCAGCACTCGCGTCCAGAGAGGAAGTTGGCGGCGCAAATTCCAGAAGGAATGCACCAACTCAGACTTCATGAGAAAATTCCAGATGACAATCTCTTCAGGAGATGCCAAAGTGCAAGTTTGGGTGGACTAAAGACATCATGGCGGGTCGGAATGGCATACCCGCAGAGGCCTCCGTCAAGAGCAGATTTCTCTGCATCAGAACAGAGACATGAAAGGCGATCAAAGAGACGCTTCCGTCTGAAGAGACCAAACAGAAGCATGAAGGCTCTGGGTCATCTTCATTCACGGAGTCACCTTCGTCCATGGAGGCAGAATCCCTGTTGGAAACTCTAGAGAAGGCAGGATTTCTCGGAGCAAAACAAAAGGAAACAATCCAACTTTGGATTGTTAAAGAGGAAGATGGTGAGCCCTATTTATAGGCAGACCCTAATAACTGTTATTAATGGTGCATCAATCGGAACCGTCGCGCACGACTGTCAAAGTCCAATGGAGGACTGACGCGTGGAACGCCGCTTTGGGAACCGTCGAAGACACTGGTCTCCAACCGCCGCGCCGTTTTGCATTAAAAGGCATTAACGCCTTCAGTCCAATGAAAAATCGACGCGTGGACAACTGCCTTGGAAAAACAACAGATGACCCGGTTTCCCAATCGACAGTAAAGACTTGACGTTTAAAGATCTCCTAAAATCTTTATGTCAGGCTGCATGTAACGCCTCGGAAGTTGCACCAAGACGCAGGCGTAAAAGTCGCGTCCAGGAATCCGCGTCTCCCTTTCAGATTAAATGGCGTCCACCTGCGTTCCATAGGAATGTCCGCGTGACTCAAAGTCGCGTCCCTTCGGCAAACGGGCCCCCTTCTAAGGGAAAACACTTAGTCCATTCTGAAGGAAAATACAGAAGGCTGCATCACTCGCGTCCGCTCGAACCGCATCTGCATTAGCAGAACAGATGTGCGTTACTCTGACGACCGCGTTTTCCCTATGAGTTAACGCTGCATTTCATCAGAAAGACTTGGGTCTGCCTAAGTTCCTACGGATTGAAGACCGCGTCTCTCAAATGAGCTGATGACCGCGTCTCCCGGAGGAGTAATGCCGCGTTTTACCTAAGTTCAGCATTCACAGTCAGTTAATCAAAGATTGTGGATTGAATTCATCTGCAGCGAAGCCAAGAAGATGGAACAAAAATTTTAAAGACTTTTATTATATCAAAAAAGATAAAAGTAAACACAAACACTCTTGGTAAACAGAGTGTCCTCTTCTTTACAAAAAAAGGGAAGAGAAAGAAGGCTAAAAGTCCTGGTTCGGTAAGGAACGGATGCGCTCCCTAAGACGATGCATCTTGTGCTGACGTGCCTTCTCAGCCTCCATCATAGCTCGGACCCGCAGCTCCTCTTCAGGTAAAAAGGGTTTTGCGGCTAGCTGCGCTCGCAGAGATCCCAACCTAGAGGAATGAATGGACTGGCTCTCTTCAGCTCGTGCCCTCGCAGCTTGTTGCTCCTCTATTCTCTTCTTGATGTAGCAAGCTTCTTCTCATTGAGCGCAAGCACGGCTTCTGCCTTCGCAATGACGGCCCGAGCATTGATAATAGCCTGCTCTGTGCTCTGTATAACGAGCTCGGATTCCTTCGAATCGTCAGTCAATTTCTGACATTCAGCCTGGGAACGCTCAAGATTGCTGATCTCTTCAGCAATTTGTGCTTTCACCTCCTGTCGCTCTTGTTCTTGGGCAGCAAGGAGCCTATCCAGGGTGACCTGAGCTTCATGAGAAGAGTCAGCGTTGTCCAAAGACTTCAGCTCTTCCAGGTCACTTTCCAATTGCTCCACCACCCGCAGACACGCCTGAGCAAGCGAGGGGCCTCCTGTTAATTCGATGTTCTCGGCCACGTTTCCGAGAAATGTCCGGGCAAAGCCAAAAGAGCTACGCCCAGACAAGATAAGATCGATGCATGATCGCATCGCATCGAAGAACTGCTGCACCGTACTGCGCGTCAGGAAATCCATCCTGTCATTGCCCGAAGTGCTCCCCAACCCCTTTCCATCACAGGATAAGGGATGTAAGGTGGATCTTCTCGCACCAGAGTCGTGCTGGCCGTTGACACGGCAAGAGCAAGAGTAGCCTCCGGCGCTTCTGAAGGTGCTATCTCTGCAGGAACCGCCACGGCCGATGACAGAGTAGTGAGTATGATCTCCTCAGAAACCTCGGCCAGGGCTTGAGTTGTGTGGCCTGCTGGAGGGGCACTGAACGTCAATTCCTCCACCTGAGCTCCCTCAGTTCTCTCTACAAGTTATCGTGACATCAGCCACAATGGTGAAAAGCAAAACACTCAAGACATCAAAGCTTCCTTACCAGGTTGGAGGTCCGGAGATGTCGAACCCTTGGATGAATCCTGCGGAGTGGGAGTCTTCCCGACTTCAGTGGTGGCCTCCTCGTCCTGCAGAGTGAGAATCTCCCCAGCTTCAGTGGTTGCCTCCTCTTCCGGTAAAATGGAGATCCCCGCGATTTCCATAGTTACCTTCTCTGGAGTCTTAACCCCTTCTAGCTGGGTCGACTCTTGTACCATCTCCTCGACATGCGAGGAGGTTGCAGCCTCGACATCCTCAGCCAACCCTACAGCATAAATAGAGAATGTTAAAACCTTCTCTTCAAAATAAAAGGGGAAATCAGGTGAAAATACCTTCAGCGCGAGCAAATGTCGCCGGTGGTGATGGCGCCGTCAGCGGCTCGCACCCATGCATTTCTTCCTCCGAGATGTGGGAGAACTTCTCGGATCAGGAAGAGCGGGTTCGCCACCGTAGTCAACCTCATCCTCGAAGTCGCTTTCCTCCTCGGACAAAGAAGACGACAGCTCAACACGAGAGTCCTCGGTAACCGGAGCCTTACCACCAATCACCCCGGTGGTAGGACTAGGGTCAACCGCCTGAGGACTAGAGATGAAAACGCTGGGAGACCCCGGCTGTTGTGTCTCATCCCTCCTCTCGTGAGCCGAAGAAGACTCGGGCTGAACTAGGATCCCCGGGATCTCAACGACCCCTCCACTCATTATATCCACCTCGAGCTGCTCGGTCTCGTCAGCGGCGGTGGATATATCAGCAGGCTCCCCCTCCTCCGCAGTCCTGCGGATCTTGCTGTGCGACCTGGGAGCACGGACTAAGTTGGGAAAATCTTTATCTTCCATCGGTTCCTCAACTCTAGCAGGGAGGTCTTCAGATCGAGCCTCAACTCCAGCAGGGATGTCTTCAGATTGAGAGACTTCGACCGTCAAATCTCTCCGGACCTTCTTTTGGGCAGGCTCAGCAGTGGAGGTTGAGCCCTGATGGCGCTTACTCACCGGCTGTCGAGCCTTTGTTGTTGAGGGCTCCTCCCTTGGTACTTTTCCAGCCTCCCTCTGAGTAGCTCGGGGCTCCTCCCTTGGTTCTCTCCTGGCTTCTCTCTGAGATGCTCTCCCGAGCTCCTTTGGAGCCTTTAAATACTGGTTAACCATTCGCGAGCGTTTACCAGACTCCGACCGTGTTTCGAGATAGGCATTGATACTCTCGATGCACGTATACCCCGGAGCGAAGTCTGGTGACTGGTTGACCTGAGAGTACCAGGTACAGAAGGTGAAGCTGGTGCGGCTCTTTGGCCCCTCGACAGGCAAACGGAAGGTTGCTTCTGTCCCTCCAGCCACGCTGTAGTACCAAGCTCGGGCACCTTCGAACAGATTCCCGTCGAAGGCGAGTCGAGTGTTCGGATTGCCGACATACAGTTGATCATAGCCGAACTGTCGGGCAAAATGACTCGGCATATAAGGCTCGATTGTGCATGAAGTCCCTTGCCGGAACAGCACATATCCTGGCCGGATGTTGATCAACCACCAGAAGATTCCCGCGGACAGCTGCGTGAAATCATCCCGGCCTGCGGAATCAGTGAATTGCTCCCCGAAAGATGCACCAGGCATCTCGGGGAAGCAGCGGTTGAGTTGGTAGTTCGTGGCTGTTTTCCATTAATTTGCAAAGGGGAAAACTTACAAAAAAAAAGGGTTGAGGAGCTAAATTACAAGTATTCTCAAAAGATTACAAGTAGATCTCCTCAGAGATTCTGGAGAAGTGTGCCGATAGGAGTCTGGTCAGCGCGCGACCACTTTGTCCCTTTGACGATGCGAGCGAATAGATTCCCTTCTCGCCTGGTTCCGGGAATCAGAGAATAGAGGGTTGGTAGAACCCTCTTGCTACTTCTCAAAAGATCGCCTTCTGTGAGGAATTCCTTCTCGCCTGGTCCGGAGATTCCTTGAGGAAAAGGGGTTGTTAGGGTATCGCCACCCTGAAAAGAGAAGTATTTCTCTTGAAGATCTCTGAATTAGAGATTGCACGGTGCGTTGATGAAGAAGTCCGATCTTTGAGAAGACGCCAATCTCGCCGATGATCAATTGATGATCCTCCTCGATCTGATGCGATCCTTCTCCCTTGTGCCCCTGACGGGCTATTTATAGGGAGAGCAAGGGTATAATCGTCCCCTTTGAAGATATAGAAACAGATTGAACCGAATCTGTTTGAATCTGGAAAGTAGCCTTGCTGCGAGGCTAAAATAGCTTCCGCGGAGCTAGAAAATGGCAAGTCGGTTGATCTTTCCGATTTGTTATGATCCTTTCCATATCGTTGGAGGATTTCCCCTGATCCTCTTACTCGTTTCAAGAGAGTCAAGAGATTGTGGCAATCACCTGCCATATTTGGTCTCTAATTGGATTTGATCTGATTAGATCCGATCTCATCCGGAGATTTGATTGACCAATAGCGGAACGGCCCGCTTTGAAGCTCATAGCGGAGCTAGAGGCAATTCCTGGCGAAGTCCGAAAAGAGGCTTTTCGGCGAAGCTGTCAATTAGCTTCCTGGCGAAGTTGGATGATGCTAGCCTCTCAATCGAGGCTATCTCCTTGGGCTAATGTAATGCTAAATGCTAGCATCTTAGACCTGCTGAGGTCTGTTTAGAAACGTTCCCGGGCTCACTGTTCTGCTTGCTGGATCAGTGGAGTCCAAGCTGCTTCCTTGTCCCTTGGAGGTGGATGAAAACTGGTCTTCAGCTCGTCTGCCACTTGTCTTTTGTAAATGTCAACAAGTTAGACATTTGTTCAGACCAATAGGAATCTTGTCTTTTTTAAGTGTCAACAAGACCCCCTTCAAAGTTTTCGAAAGTCTGCAATAGCCCAGACTTCGAAACACTTGAACTGCTGTGATCGATGGTGTGTGGAATATGAACGTCGCCATGATGGTTGAGTTCAGCTTCGCCTTCAATCCTGCTTTGGGATAAATCTGCCGAAGAATTGCACCGGATCGTGACTCTGAGTAGCTTCGCGCAGGGTAGCTCCGCATCTGGGCTTCCGGGAATAAGTTCGCTTTGGAACTCCTGTTGCTTTTCCGAGGCCAATTGCCATGGGCCGATTACGAGGAGGATTACTCCTTCTCTTGCACTGATCGAGAGAGATGTTCTCCGATTTGCATGTTTCCAAGGGAGGATACTCCCTTTCTTCAAGGCGCCATGAGTGCCTTTTATGAGGGAGACGTTTTCTTCCCTTGTACGGTTCCAATGGAAACCGTCCCTGTTATCAAGGCGCAATAAATGCCTTAAATGCGCTCATGCTTCCACGCTTGAGGTGGTTGCGCTCAGGCCATGGGGCCTATAAATAGGACGCTTGAGGTCCTCTGAAGAGAAGTGCCTTGCCTTTCTTCTTCTCTTCTCTTGGTTGAGAGAGATACTCAGATCTCTGAATTAGTGGGAAAGCCCACTCTGGTTGTCTAACCGGCCAAGGACCAGTAAGTCTTGATCATTCAAAGACTTCACCGCTTTTAGAGAACTCATCTCCCTTGATTTAGCTTTGACAGCTCGCTTCAGGGATTAGCTTCCCTTATTTTTCATCTTGCAATTGGCTGCTGCAGAGAAGGATCTCATCATGGCTTTCTGCGAAGCCATCGTCTTGATTTGATCAGAAAGACCATTGCTTGTTAAGTCCGCTGCGCAGGCAGGACTTGGGACTTGGCCTCTTCAATAGTTGAGCCAGTCTTACCATATTGGTGAATATTGAGACTGTTTCTCACAAGATCAGTCTGACTTTGCCGTATAGGCGAGGCTAGGACTTGGCGTTTGCTGAGCCAGCCCATGGTTGCTGTGCGAGCGAGGCTTATCCTCTGCTTCGACTGAAGTCGGATTGGTTTGCCGCTGAAGAATCTGACTTAATGTTTTTGCAGCTTTTCTGTGCTTGACTGCTGACTTGCTCCAATTTGCCTTGCAGCGAGCTATGCTTGCCAGTCTGGTGACTTGATGGAAGAAGCCATAAAATTGCCTTATGCTTCCCCGGTTGAAGCTTTACTTTTAAGCAGGAGGAACAATTCGGGGCAGCGGGCGCGTGTCCCAAAGGCCGTTGGCAGCCTCTTATCCGTGATGATTCGTTCTGAAGTGAGGCTGGCTGCCGCTTTTACCGGAGGTGATCCGCTTCAAGATCATGGGCGTCGCCTGTGGGATCGTCGGCACCATTGCCGACTTTCAACTTTGGTGGCCTTTGGGGGCGATCCTCTTCGGGAAAGCGAGTATCGCGCCCGTTAGATCACTGGTATCACTGCCGATTCCCATTATACGTGATCTATCGTGTTGGCGGCGATAGGTTTTTATTGCCAGGCTTCAACAAAAATGGCCTGGCATGATCTGCCATTTTGTGGAGAAAAATGATCGTGTCCCTGTGGCACCATCTGTTCATATGCGAAGGGTTACGACCTTTTGCCGGAGGAAGGCCTTTCCTGTCCCGTTGATTTGGTTTGAAAGCAGATAAAACCGCTTGTATGCCTCAAATGATCCTGTTGGGCAACTGGATGTATTGTATAAAACACAACTTTGATGTAATATCAATGTACCCTTCCTGTTAAATCAATGAAAGTTCATCTTCCGATCATCTGATTTTTTGCTTGCTTTCACTGAGAGTTTGGCCATAGCTGGGCTAAACTGTGCGCGGAGCTAAGGACATAGTACCTTTTTAGAGGCCTAAGTAAGCTTCCTGGCGAAGTCCTTGAAGGATTGTACGAAGTCCGCACTTTGCTCCTGTGCGGAGTTAACCCTTTAGTGGGGTTGAACCGTCGCTCTTTGGGAAAGCGCCTCAGGCGCTTCGGGTACTATTTCGAATTAATTCGAAACGGCGGCATGTGCCCCTTTTTTGAGGCCTCGATTTAGGTGCTGATTGGCCTATAAAAGCCCGATCGGGCTGAACATGGAAAAGATCTCCTTTTTCAGAGAAATTTCTGTCTTTTCCTCTCCTTCTTCCTCCTTTGCTTCAGAGTTCTTTGAGAACCCTTGCATTTCTTCGATGGCGCCCAAAAGACGAGCGGGTAAGGAAGCAGCGACTTCTGCAGCGGAGGGCCCTCCTCCTCCGGTCATTGAGCGACCTGTCGCCGGTAAGAGACTCTTCTCCTAGAGATGGTGGTCTTGCTCCTTTGGAGTCGATACTTGACCATTAAGACGATCGAATATGATCTGTCCTCATCAGGGAACTCGTTTCCCTTCAACTTCCCTATTTTGCTTGCACCAGGGAGTTAAGAACTGAATAGTTCTTCTTTGGGCTTTCGCACGAAGCCATAACTTGGGCCATCTCCGTATTGTTTGAGGAAAAGGACTTGAATAAGTCCTCTCAGTCATGATGACTTTTGACCATAATGCCCTTTTGATGACATCAGCCCTCAGGGCTATACCACTTCCTGCTTAAGCGAAGTTGGTGCTTCAGATTTCTTCCTGCGAAGATGCAGTTTCATCCACGAGATCAAGCTTCATCGAAGCTATCGCCTTGCTGGCTTTTCTCACTGAGCGAGGCTATGCCTTAGTGAATTTTTGTATTTTCATATCCACTTGATTGATGAACTAATCATAGTTCATTTCTGTTTTTGCAGTGCATTACGTCTCCGGTATCCCGAACAGTCTGTTTGGGTTATCCAGGCGAGCAAGTGGTAGCCTCAGCCTGCAGTTCCATGGAGAGGCTTCTTTATTCAGTGAGCGGAGCTCCCTTGTCCGGGATACGCTCATCCAAGGCGGTCTCCCGCAGACCACCCGGAGTATCTTGACCACGGCTCCTCTTGAGGATGTCGATCGTCAGACTTACAGAAAGCCTGACTTCATGTTCGGGGATGCTGCGCCTGATTCCAATCGCCAGTTGCAGGCCGGCGAAGGGCAGTGGATTTTTCAGTTGGATGGCGAGAAATCTTATCTTCCGTCCACTAAGCGACACTTCCCTTTGTCCTCCTTCGCGGCTGTGACTCAGGCTCGGAAGATGGCGTGGAGTGTGAGCCGAAGTGCTGAATCTGTCCATGTCGGGAGATTGTCATATCAGTCCAGCTATTCAGGGGCGAGCCCTCCTCGCGGCATAATGGGGCTGTACCCTGGGAAGGTATCGCGAGAACTTCCAGTGGGAGAGAATCCGGCTGTGGCGCAGACTTTTGGCGCCCAATTCTGCGCAGTTGGCGGGAATTACCCCGCTACTGACTTCAGGACCCCTGGTTGGGTTCATCCTCCTAAGACATGGTGGGCGGAGTTGACCAACTATGTCCTTGTTAATTTCGGGAACGACTTGGAGAAGTTAAACCTCCATGAGGCCGTCAGGGCGACCTGCTACGGCATTGATATGAAGGTGGCGTGCTTCTACGCCATCCTCGAGTTATACTGCCCTGCCTCGGGGACCTTCTTCACCCCAGTTGGTGAGTTGGCATGGCTCTGCATGAGATGTGGGAAATCTCTGCCTTGCCTTTTGGGTCTCTTCCGTACGAAGAGTACTTTCCCTGTGAAGCGGAGTTGGCTCTGCTGGAGAAGCAGGAGCCTGCTTTGCTTGAGACTTACCGGGAATTGATGTGCCACTTGCACATTTGTTCCAGCATCCACACTGGTGGCAAGAGTAGCTCGAAGAGCTTAAAGAGCTGGGGGAACTATCTGTTCCCGGACATGAAGAGTGCGCCTGAAGCTGCTCATTGCGGAGTTGCTGAAGGGGACATCTTGGCCCGGATGGAGGCGCATGCCGAAAAGGACATCATCGTGACTGAAGATGATGGTCCTTTTGAGGAAGGTGATGTCCTTCGGAGCTTTCACCACCAGGCTCGTCGGCCTATATCTCGGAAGGCGCTGCTGGCCGGTTTCTTAACCATCTGGTTAAAGAAATGTGTGGTGCCGTCTTCCTCGGGTGACATTGTCCACCCGAATGTCTTGCTGCCGGCTGTGCGCTTGGTCCATGGCCACCGTCTGGGTCTTCTCCCGGCCATGGTGTGCTATATCCAGAGGGGCCTTCGTGCGCTAACGGAGGCTTTCTGCAGACCATCGGTGTCGAGGAGAGGAAAGGGTGCCGTCCTGCCCTGTGACGGACCCAATCCTAGGGTAGGTTTAACGTATACCTACTTGATGGCGTGGTTCGCCTTGCACTGCCCGGCTTTGATTGGAGCTGGGGCGGATCCTCCGCAGGGTGTTCGAACGGCACTTCTCCGCCGCTTCGAGGGCTGTTCATGGCAGAAGATCTACGTGGCTGAGGCCCGTAAGTTAGTACGCCGTTATGACGCTTACAGCCTGTTCCGCTGTTTTCCTCGTATGCGGGATGCGGGGTACAATGAGGAATTCCATGATGCGGAATCGAGTGACTCTCCCATGAGTCGAGGTGTTTTCGAGTGGCTGGTCAGCATCCGGCCCTCGCATTTGCTGTTCAGGAGTGGGGACACCTGCTACCTGGAACCCTACGTTCCGAGCCGGTTTGCCCGCCAATTCGGGTATGACCAGCTGTACGTGGGCAACCCGAATCCGGACTTGGCTTTCATGGGGAGCCTCATTGATGGGGCCCGCGCCTGGCGGTTCTTTACTGCAGATGGCACTGGGGCGCAGCTACGCACGCCGTTGAGAGATCCCGGCCTTCGGACAACCTTGTGCTTCTGCCAATGGTATGCGGCTTCGAATTCCACGCCTCCTGGATTCAATGCCAATAGTTCGGGTGTGAGATTGATTGCTCATCGGATGAGGCAGAAGGCTTCTGAGAAGAAGGAGGGTAAACGAGTCCGTGTCCCTGGCATAGAGGAGTTCATCGCTGTGGATGATAGCGAGGCTTCTGATGCAGGGAGCCCTCGCTTTGAGGTAGGGACAGGAGCTGATGTCCGTGAAGCTGACACCTGTGAAGCCGGCTCCGGCGTGGTGGGGACAGCTCCCCCACAACATGTGGAAGAAGTGGAAGAAGAGGATTCTGATGTCCACTTCAAGAGGAAACGTGGGAGTGGATCCCGTAGGAAGTCGTTGGCGAAGAAGCCCCGTCGCCATGCTCCTACAATTATGGTAGAGGGCGAACCCTCTACTGCGCTTCCTTCTGCTGCTCCATTAGTGGCTGAGCCGTCGGTTGCTGAACCGCCTACTGGTAAGATTGGCCCCATCTAATATGCCTTCAACGCACTTTAAATAACTCATCTTTTGCTTTTTGTTGCAGGAGCTGAGGCAGTTGGAGAGCAAGGGGAACACTATGATCCCCTATTTGCTTATGGGACTGCCACTGGTTCTTTCGCCCACTCGGAAGAGTCCGGAGGTGATGCGGCTGGCATTGGTCCCTCGGGTGCTGGGACTTCGAAAGGAAGCCCAGTGGTATCGAGCTCTATCGGGTGGTCCAGCGGATATTCGGCAAGCGGAAGCGGGCCGGCTATTCGTGCTGACTCTGGCAAGAACTTCCCGATGGAGCGCCTGGAGGCTGATACGGGTGATGACATGTTGAGGCAACCTCAGCCTTAGGTATGATGACGACCTCTTGGTCTCCTCTTCTGTTTACTGTATCTTCTTCCTGACCATGGCCTTGTTGCAGATGTTCGTCCCCAGGTGCATCAGCTTCGAAGGAAGCGGAGGGTTCTCCTGAGAGGTTAGAGGGCGAGTCGAGTGTTTCGACCGCGGCGGATGCTGCTGTGTTGGACGCGCTGTATGGCGACCTCCCCTTTTATCAGCCCATGACAACTGAGAGGTCGGGGGTTGTGGAGACGACAGTCCCACAGATGCCTTCACTCCTGAGTGAGATGCCGGCGAGTATGGAGTTGAGGGTGATCACCAGCCCTGCCTCCCCAACTCAGGTGGTCGAGCCTGTTGCTCCAGAGGTAGTTGCCAGCCCTTCCCTCGCGGGGGCTGGTGTATTAATTTCGATGAGGACTCCGCCGAGATCGTCCTTGGCTTGTCCTGCTGCTGTCGATGTTCCCGCTTCTTCTTCTGCGGTGGTGTCGGCCGGGCTGGTAGACTGCTCCGAGGTTGTCCCTCTACCAAAGATTGATGAAGCTGAGAATACTTCATAGGTAATCTGGTCGATAGCTTCTATAACAATTTGGAGCAGACTATCGGTCTAGTCTTGAAAGGCTCGTCTGTGCCATTTTCGAAGCTGAAGGTGGTCCTCTCCCGAGGTATTGATTGCATTCGAGACTTTGAGGGGTACCATCAAGCTACTGCTCTGGAACTCCTGGTAGATGACCTTGAGAAGGACGTGGAGGAATGGCGCCGTCTCTATCGTTCAGACGCAGCGTCTTTGGCTGATGAACGGCTCACACATCTTGTTGCCCAAAGGCGCGAGGCTCAGCTCGCCGCTCAAGAGGCTGCTGAGGCTATCTCCTCTGACTTGAAGTCCTCGGAGACAGAGCAAGTAGAGGTTGGGAGTGCAATTGACGCTTCCACCAGTGCTCTTCTTGATGCCGAAGATAAGGTTAAGAGGGCCGAAGAGATGATCCGGAAGGCAAATCTCCTCTTATCCAAAGTTACACAGATGCGTCATGAAGAGACTGCGTGGCTTGAGCAGCTCAGGGCTCGGAGTGAGGAACTGGCGCGGCAGGAGTCGTCACAGAGGGCGACTTTGGCGGAGGTCGAGGCTCGTCTGGCTCAGGCGGTGGACTTCGATGAGGCTGAGCTGAGATCACAGGCGCTGGCCCAGGCTGCTGATGACAGGAGAACGAGGCTAACTTCGCTCGGGGATCGGATTCGTTCTTACCATATACGCCTGTAGGCCATTGTATATGCTCCTCCATGTATCCCATCTTTTTGGCTTTAATAGAAAATTTTCCTTTTGACTTCTGCTGTTTGGATAATGAGACATGACTGTCTGTTGGTTCAGAGGTCGCAATGACATAACCAATTGAGATGTTGCCAGTCTCGAGGTTAGCCCATTGCGGGGCTGAAGTGAAGATACTTGCCTTTTGTAAATGTCAGCAAGTATGAGGCCTGTCTTTTGTAAATGTCAACAGGGCTCGAGATTAAGACTTAGCTGTCTGCTGGTTCAGAGGTCGCAATGACATAACCAATTGAGATGCCACCAAGCTCAATGATAGGGGCTTGGCTTTCTGCCAGTTCAGAGGTCGCAATGACGTAACTGGTTGAGAAGCCACCAAGCTCAATGGTAGATGAAACTCGGCTATCTGCCAGTTCAGAGGTCGCGATGACGTAACTGGTTGAGAAGCCACCAAGCTCAAAATAGGTGATACTTGTCTTTTGTAAATGTCAACAAGTATCGAGACCTGTCTTTTGTAAATGTCAACAGGACTCAAGGTTGAGACTTAGCTGTCTACTGGTTCAGAGGTCGCAATGACATAACCGATTAAGACGCCACTAAGCTCAATGATAGATGAAACTTGGCTATCTGCCAGTTCAGAGGTCGCAATGACATAACTGGTTGAGAAGCCACCAAGCTCAAAATAGGTGATACTTGTCTTTTATAAATGTCAACAAGTATCGAGACCTGTCTTTTGTAAATGTCAACAGGACTCAAGGTTGAGACTTAGCTGTCTACTGGTTCAGAGGTCGCAATGACATAACCGATTAAGACGCCACTAAGCTCAATGATAGATGAAACTTGGCTATCTGCCAGTTCAGAGGTCGCAATGACATAACTGGTTGAGAAGCCACCAAGCTCAAAAATAGGTGATACTTGTCTCTTGTAAATGTCAACAAGTATCGAGACCTGTCTTTTATAAATGTCAACAGGACTCAATATTGAGACTTAGCTGTCTACTGGTTCAGAGGTCGCAATGACATAACCGATTAAGACGCCACTAAGCTCAATGATAGATGAAACTTGGCTATCTGCCAGTTCAGAGGTCGCAATGACATAACTGGTTGAGAAGCCACCAAGTTCAAAAGTCGGATTGGATTTGGAAAAGGTCTCGTCTTCTCGGGGAGAAACGAGGAAATCACTGTCATAGGTTTAATGTTAACGTAACAGCGGAATATGTGTGGTCCTACCATTCTATGGATGAGAATTGGTAAGTGACTTTGGAGGTCTCGCTCTCATAAGGAGAAATGAGGGGACTGCTGTCATAGGTTTAATGTTAACGTAACAGCGGAATATGTGGTCTTACCATTCTATGGATGAGAATTGGTAAGTGATTCTGGAGAGGGAATCAAGTGGGAGCAGGTCCCTTGGGATTTTAAGCAAACCCCCAGCTACCAACAGGTTTGATATGCTTGGAGAAAGAGAGAGGCTCTCTTTGTGCGCATTCCGGACGCGCGGATCTCAATCAGAGGTGTAATGTTAACTTGATCGAGAGCAAGATCCTTGATTAAGGATAGTACTTCTTTAAGAATTTGCCATTGATTGGCATCATGAGGAGGTCGCCATCTGCAGTCGTAAGGCGGTATGCTCCGTTTGAATAGACTGTCTCTATCACAAACGGTCCTTCCCATTTAGGCTGAAATTTGCCTTTGGTCTTGTGCGTCATAATCATCGGTCATCTGACGGCTAAGACCAGATCTCCTTTCTGGAAGGTTCTTTGCTTAACCTTCTTATTGAAGGCTTTTGACATCCGAGCCTGATATAGCTCGATGTGTTGCTGAGCTTGCAGCCGCTTCTCGTCCAGGGCTTCGAGCTCTTGAAGGCGCAGGCGATCATTGTCTTCTGATGTCATTTTAGTAGTCAGGGCTACTTGCAATGATGGCACCTGAATTTCCAATGGGATGACCGCTTCGTACCCATATACCAGGGAGAAAGGCGTATTGCCTGTCGGTGTCCGAACCGTAGTCCGGTAGGCCCAAAGGCATTCACCGAGCTTTTCGTCCCAATCTCGCTTGTTCGAGGAGACAAACTTCTTGAGCAGCTTGATGATTGTCTTGTTGAATGCTTCTGCTAAACCATTGGCGGCAGGATTGTAAGCTGTTGAAGTCATATTCTGAATTCGGTATTTATCGCAGAACCGATAGAATCCTTGGCTTATGAATTGAGGACCATTGTCGTGGATGATCTGCCTGGGGACACCAAATCGATGGATGACATGGTGTTTGATGAAGCTAACCAGATTGGAGGTTTTGACTTCGGCCAACGGTATGGCCTCTGCCCATTTTGAGAAGTAGTCGGTTATTGCGAGGATAACCGGTGACCTCTTGCCGAAGAGGGGCTGATTGGCCCTACGACATCAATTCCCCACGCTTCAAATGGCCATGAAGCAACAGTAGGGTGGAGCAACTCCGAAGGTGGTGTATGAAGTCTGCATGGACTTGGCACGCTTTACAGCTTCGTGCATATTGGGTGGCATCGGCTATCATGGTCGGCCAGTAATACCCAAGTCTGTGCAGCCTGTCTTTAAGCTTTGGACCCGGCTGGTGAGCTCCGCAAATGCCATCATGTGCTTCTTTAAGCACTTCCTGTGCCTCTGAATGAGAGAGACAACGGAGGAGGACACCTTCATATGAACGACGGTAAAGTGTCTTCAAGGTTGGATCATAATAGAAACGGAGAGATCTTCGTCTGATGGAAGCCGCTTCTTTAGAATCGTCTGGAAGCAGACCGTGCAGAGCATAGTCAATGAGAGGGAAGCGCCAATCCCTCGTCTCAAGATTCATGGAGACATTATGGACTTCTCGGGCTCTTAGCACCTGCCTAGAGCATACAAGATGTCGGGTTGCGACTGTGAGGTGATACTCGGTGTCGGCTGGCAAGGCTAGCGTTGTCGCTAATGCAGCGAGAGCATCCGCCTTGGTGTTCTGAGATCGAGACACATGCCCGATGTAGAAGCCTTCAAATAGGCTAGCCAGTTCGATGGCTGTATGATAGTAAGGCACCAAGTCCTCATGGCGGACTTCATATTCGCCTTTTACCTGGCTAATGATCAGCTTTGAATCGCCATAAGCTTCAAGGTAGCGTACCCCCATTCCATGGGCGAGCTGGAGACCAATGAGCAGGGCATTGTATTCCGCTATATTGTTAGAGCATGACTCTGTCAAGGAGAATGCCCTGGGAAGGATATGATCCTGTGGGGAGATAAACACAACCCCCACTCCGGCAATAATCTTGCCTTTAGGGTCCATTCGCGATGCTCCATCAAAGAACATCTGCCACACCTCCTCAACTGAAGTTGTGTTGGACTCGAAGACTTCATCAGGGATGTCTTCGTGGAGTTTTGAATGCTCCAGAACTGGATGAGCAGCCAAGAATTCTGCAAGGGCTTGGCCTTTGACCGCCTTTTGAGGGGTAAAGGTCATGTCATATTGAGACAGCAGAAGTGCCCATTTAGCCAATCTTGAATTTAGTGACCCTGGCTTCGTCATAAGAAGACGTAAAGGATTCACCCTGGAGATGACATGTATGGTCTGGCCAACCAAATAATGCCGTGTCTTCTGAACGGCAAAGACGAGAGCTAAACACTCTTTCTCAACAGGATTGTAGCGAGATTCCGCTCCTATGAGAGTTCTGCTCAGGTAATAAATGGCTTGCTCATGGCAATTGTCGTCCTTTTGAGCGAGGAGGGCGCCGAGGGAATAATCCAGAGCTTTTACATAAAGCAAGAATGGTTTCCCTGATGTAGGGGCCACCAAGACTGGAGGTTTTGTGAGATACCTCTTAATGTCTTCATAAGCTTCTTGACAAGCTTGATCCCATATGAAGGCAGTACCCTTTTTCATGAGACGGGTGAACGGTTGGCAGCGGCCCGATAGATTTGCTATGAACCTTCTGATGTAGGCTAACCTGCCTTGTAAGCCTCTGAGCTCTTTGAGGTTCGTCGGTGGATGCATATCCTGGATGGCTTTGACTTTGTCTGGGTCCAGATGGATCCCTTTTGATGTGACAATGAACCCAAGGAATTTGCCGCTGGATACTCCTAAAAAGGATTTTGTCGGGTTCATTTTCAACCGATGAGCCCGCATTATATCGAACATCGTTCTTAGATCGCGAAGATGTTCATCTTTGCTGTGGCTTTTGACGGCAATGTCGTCAACATAGCATTCCACCGTCTTTCGGAGATGGTCGCGGAAGATCATGCTCATCGCCCGCTGGTAGGTTGCTCCGGCATTCTTCAATCCGAAGGGCATTACAGTGTAGCAGTATACCCCCAATGGCGTTCGAAAGAAGTATGATTCTCGTCGTCGGGATACATCTTGATCTGGTTGTACCCTGAGAAGCCGTCCATGAAAGACATCCTTTCGAACCCGCATGTGTTGTCAATCATGACATCGGTGATGGGCAGTGGGAACTCATCTTTGGGACAGGCCGTATTGAGATCACGGTAGTCGATGCAGATCCGTATTTTCCCATTCTTCTTGAGGACGGGGACTATGTTAGCCACCCAATCTGGATGTTGTTCCTCCCGATGAAGCCACAAGCAATGAGCTTATGAACTTCGGCTTCAATAGCCTCCATGATGTTTGGGCGGAACCGACGTTGTTGCTGCTTGACTGGCTTAACGTCGGGCTTGATGTTTAGGCGGTGCATAGCGACCTGTGGATCGAGTCCGGGCATGTCTTCATAGCTCCACGCGAAGACGTCTATATACTCTTTTACGAGCATTATCAATTCTCCTTTTCTATAAGTGATAGGCTTTCACTTATAAAGATGGGTTTGGATGATCTTGACTTCCCAGATTGACCTGCATCACCTTGTCTTCGGTAGGCGGCTCGCGCAGCTCAAATCGCTTTTCCCATTGGAGGCTCAATTGCTGGGCCCATGATTCCTCATCGGCAACCTCTGCGGGTTCCAACTGACTGCTTGAAGTCATGAGGCTTTCGAATATTCCTCCTATGCTGACATCAGAGTCCCATTCAGAGGATGAGGCCGACTGTGATGGGATCGATCCATCGCCTTTGACCTGAACTGTTGTTGATGATGTGGGTGTGACATACCCTAACCCCCTGCGTGTACTATCATAGTAATTTGCAGGTTTCCCTCTTGGGACGGAGTTACGCATCAAGCTGCGTCTTCCTTTTCCGAAGTTTAGGCCCGCTCCCTGCTTCAGGTTGTAACCCATCTTCTTCATAATATGGCGTGCTGATGGCGCGTAATGAAAGAACTGTGGAGCATCCGACTCTGAGCTTGAGTCTGTAGTTGAGAATCTCCCTGGCCGGGCTCTGCCGAAGATTATCGGCGCCTGACCTTGCTTGGACGGAGGGACTACCAGCGTGGCCCCTTCTATGGCTTCCATAGATGTGCTGGCCACACTCGGCTCATGTACGGGCATATGAAGAGAGCCATCCATAATGGATTTAATCGACTCGATGCTCGCAGGATAATCAAAAGAAATATTATCATTAATTATCCATTCGCCTTCCTTTTCAGGAGGGATCTTACATCGGGGATCATTAAAGCATGCTACAATTGGCTCGCCAATCAGAATGGCTGGCATGCCCGTTTCGGATTCCGAATCCGCCTCATTGCCACTTTCATCATCGTCTGGCAATGGTTCTCCCGGCGTTCTACTAGCCTCTTGATATAGGAGAGCATCAGTGAAGTAGTTTTCCACCCCCTTGAAGGGTTGCTTCTCAGCGAAGACAGTTCGTACTGTCGCATCATCCTCAACATACTTGAAGCACTGATGGAGAGTGGAAGGAACGATCCAGTTGGTATGGATCCATGGTCGTCCCAGTAGCAGGTTGTATGATGTGTCCGCATCGATGACATAGCATGTCACCTCTGACTTCAGGCTTCCGATTCTGCAGCGGAGCCGAATCTTCCCAAGTGGATGACTGCTCCCAGCATTGAAACCGTATATTGTAGTGGTGGTTGCAGACAACCTGTATAGTGGTATGCCGAGGAAGTGGAGGAGCCTTTTGGGGATGATGCTGAGTGCAGACCCCGGATCGACTTGTATCCTTTCAATGCAGGTTGAACCGATATATCCGGTGTAGTACAGAGGTCGATCGTGCTTGTTGTCCTTGAGAAGCATATCTTCTGCCGTGAAGGTAATAGCAGGCACCTTTGACTGTGCGTGATGGCACTCTGAGCAGGAAGGCCGCATCTCATCACCAGGAACCTCGGGCATGCATGTCAGAAAGGACTCCGAGTTGGCCAGCGCATCTCTGAGTGCCTCTCTTGTCTCTTTGGAGAGACGAAGAAGCTCGTGTGTTGTGATACGAGCCGGGATATTGGCTAAGTGGGCCAATATATCAAAGCGAAAGGGCGTGTCTAGCCCTTGGCTTGGCGGTTTCTTCAACACATGGTCGAACCGCACCTCTTTAGGCTTTTCCTTTCCCTTGGCTGGAATTGGAGTGGATGCCGGCATTGGTACTGACGTCGTTTGCTGTTGTATCTCGTCAGTAGGCTTGTCATACTGCCTTTGATATGACTTTCCAGGCGGGTGCCCGTCTGTTGAGGCGCATCTGCCTGCGCTGTACAGGTATGCTTCTCTTCTTCTGAATCGCTGAGGGAAGCCGAAGTAAGATTACCATCATCTGGCAGGACAGAGATGACATTGCAGGACTTGCCTTTTGAGTTGGTGATTAGTACTCAATATTGCATATTTTATATCATATTCCCCATGCATAATACAACTAAATATATGATTTTTAATCCTCTTCTCTACTTATTTGCAGGTACACAATTAAAAGGAGATAAAGTAATTAATTACCTTAATTAGCAATAATTAAGGTGATTAGTTAAAGATCAAGATAAAGTCAAATCTCACTCCAGATCCAGAGAGATCCTCGCAACAAACGAAGAAACTAACCATGCCACGTGGATAACCACTTCCCAACTGATCTCCAACAAGAAGATCAGATCCAACGGCCATAAGATTGCCGCGGGGCGCGGCAAGGGGCGCGGCAATCTTAGGGTTGTTTGGCTCCGGATTTTGTGGTAACAGAATTCTCTCCAGAGGCTTCTCAGATCTGCTATAAATACTGGACTATCACCTGCGAGCTGGGACGGATCAGAGAAGAGAGGAGATTAGCTCTTTAGTTGTAATTTTCATGTATTTTCTCTAGGTTATTTCTTGTAGTTCCCTCTTCTTCTCTATCCCTAGATTTCATTACAAAAGAGAGTGATTGTGAGGGAGAGAGCTTGTATAATCAATGGTGACAATTGAAGCTATGCAAGGATTGATCCATCCTCCATTCCTCTACTTGAGTTTGATTCTAGTTTCTTGTGCTTTCTTTACTTGCTTTATTACTTGCTTTGTTTAGTTCTTGCAATCTAATTCAAGCTTTGTTTTAGTTCTTTAATGGCTTCTTGTAGCTAGATTTTCATTCCATGTACTAGTTTAACCACTAGCTTAGCCACTTCACTACTCATGGGTGATTGCTTTTGTTAATCTTGCAAGTGTATGATCTTCTCTTCTCCGATGGTTAAACCACCATCTTGCAAATGAGAAAGTAATTAGGTCAACACGCTAGACGAATCCATAGCCAACGGAGTGACAACGTTAGGCAAGCTTCATTATCAAGGAGTTTGGTAAGTCTTGGCAAGCTAGCAAGGTAAGCTAGTTATGGATTGCTTTCTTTAAATTTCTTGATTCTTTTCTTGTGAATACCACATCCACACCACTTCTTGATTTCTTTTCCACTTCCACAATGAACATATCCATCTTCTTTTGGTTTCTTTTGTATTTGCATCACTAAGTTTATAATCAAGAGAAGAATACTAGTTTGATCACTTCACTACCATACGTGTAAAGCTTCCATCGCTAGCTCTTCCCGTGGATTCGACCCGTTGAGCCAACGCTATAACGGTAGTATCGTGGGTATATTAAGCACATTTAAGCATTTCAATTGATTCATAGATAATACATATTTTGAGTGCTACTTCCCAACACGATCAATTTTTGGCGCCGTTGCCGGGAGAGCGACGTATTTTTTTTGGTTTAAAGTGAAGTACTAAACTATTATTCTTCTCTGTTGCAGGTTACAGGAGAAGAAAACAGGAAATTCTTTACTGCAGTAACATCTAAGTGAACCTGGACCTCTGCTCAAGAAAGCAGAGGCCAGGATTCTTTAATTGTGCCGCGGATCCACAAGAATAGCCGCGGGAACGCGGCAGTCCTGAGCTCAATTCTCACCAAATTTCTGCAGAGCCTCTGGTTCTGCAAAATACTGCTGGTTCTATACTTGAAATCCTGTGTTGTTCACTGTATTCCTGCTTAATTAAAAAACAGTAAAAAGTTGGTTGATAATTGTTAAAAATTGTTTAGACACTTGCATTTTAGGCACGTGTCTCTTCAATTCTTTACTTTTACTGTTGAGAGTGCGTGGAGGCAAGGTATGTGTTTGCATTGCATTTAGACTAGGACAAACTCTTGCTTGATTTTCATGCTTTGAGTGAATCCTTGTGATATTTCTTGTACACTTGCACAAATCAATTTTAGGGCATAACCCGTAAATAAGATAAGGTGGGGAGGTCATTACCCTTTCCTTAGCCCGAAACCATTTTCCCAAGCACTCACTAACCCAACCCTAATTTAAAAAAAAAAAAGTAGACGTTGGCCCTAGGGACATCTCGGACTCACTTAGGAGATTATCCTAAGGGGGAAAAGTGTTGGAATTTAACTCTTGCAAAATCAGTGTCTAGGAAAGGGGTTGAGGGCCGAAAGCCCGAAGGTTGCTGGTTACTTAATTAAGGAACGTCTCCGGACGGAAAACCTCCCACCAACCTTACCCTTCCCTGGCTGATTAGCTTGTGGTTAGAGTCTACACTGAACCTCCTGTGGACGATCTATTGTTAGGAGTCGTCTAGGTCTAAGTCTACCCTAACTTAGGTTAGAATTTTTCTTTTTTTTTCTTTCTTTTGTTTGTTTGTTTGTTTGATTTTTGTTTGTGATTGTGTGATATGGCTTACAATTACAATTCATTTCCATCCATATGTCCACACACTCCATATTCGGATAATTCCAACCCGGTGTTTTATAATATGCACCAACCACATACACCGGGTTGGCCTTATCCGAATCAATACGACCCATACACCCCATCTAATGATTATAATGTCCAAAATAATTTCAACTCTTCTTCGAGTCATTGGGATTCACTTACCCCGAGTCAAATTTTCAAAATCTTTGTCCATCATATTCACCTTTTCCACAATATTCATTTCCCGAGTCCACGTCATACACTCCTTTTTCTGAGCCTCCATTTGAAGACAAATCTGACTTATTAGGAGTTTAGAAGCTAATTTACAGAGAGCTGAGCAAACACTTCCAGAACCATTTCCCTCTCCAGTTCCACAGTATTTTCAAGAGTCTTACTCAGTTCCACCATTTCCTAATGAACAACCATTTGTCATGGAACGAGTAAAGATTTCTTGTGTGAGTCCACTTTTCCATCACCACCCATTTTTGACTCACACGATTCACAAAATTTCCAATTTCAAGATTCCTATACTCCCATTCTAGAGCAGCCATCTGTAGATCTATTACATCTAGAAAAGAGTATAGACATCTTGCAAGAGTCTTTCTTACAATATCAAACAACACGTACCGAGTCTTTCAATAGTGTGAAAGATCAATTGGATAACCTTCTTAGGAAAGAGGAAACTCTAGCCTATCAACATTTGACTAATCCAATTGTACCACACTCTATTGATACGACTCAAGACTCTTGTCATCTTGGAAATTCAGATTCAATTTCAGCAAGTTTTTCATTTCCTAAACTTGAACTTGTCCAAAATTCAAATCCAATTGACATTTTGGCAAGTTTTTTATCTCCTAAAATAAACTTGTCCAGACTCCAGATCCAATTGATGTTTTGGCAAGTTTTCCTTTTTCTGAAATTGAACTGGAACATGAATTTGATTCTGAACTTTCACTTGATGATTCCAACTTACTTCCTGATTCAATCATGACTTCCATATCTTTACGGTTTCAATCCATTTCCAAAGTCAAAATTGAATCCATTTTCCATCCATTGTGAAATTGAATCACCAATCTTTTATGATGATCACATAGAACTTGGCCAATTCCATACTTCTGAAAATCCCATTGATAAATTGGCAAGTTCTCCACATTTTATTGAACTACATGAGGAATGTGATCTTGAACCCCAACTTTGTGATTCAATCATTCTTCCTGATTCCATAATGACTCCGGTATCTTTACCTCATTTCAATCCTTTCCCGGAGCCAACCTTGGATCCTTTCCCAATTCACAATGAAGTGGAATCACCCATCTTTGAGGATCATATTGAACTTGCCCAATTCTACACTTCTGAAGATACTCTTGACATTTTGGCAAGTTTTCCATCTTGTGGAATTGAACTCAAATGTGACCTTGATTTTCTCAATCTCTTTACTTCTGAAACTAATTGTACAATTCTTAAGGAAGATGTTGACTTAAGTTTTGAAGAATTGTACGGTGATGAGCTTGAATTTCTTAATATTGGAAGTAAAGAGATTTCACCTTTAGAAGGTCACATCCCATTGTTGGACACTGACTGTGGACATGAGTTTTCATTTCTTGACTTGGACACAATTTCTGACTTCACTTCGACTTCTGAACCATCACTTGACCTAAATCACCTTTCAGAGTCAGTATCAGTTCCTTTCATTTCCGAGTCCAAGTCAACTGTTCTATCATTTCATTCACCTTTTTGGGACAAGGATCTTGATAAATTTGATTCTGAAATTATTAGGAAAATCTTGAAATTAGATGGGGTCATGTACATATTTAAAATAACACACGCATGCATCATTTTTATGGGTCATATTCTGTGATTTTTGGTGGGTTTCTGAAAACCCAACGTCAAGTTGATTGGGCCATGTTCCGTGGACCAATCCGACCACCACCGGAACCACCACCTTAAGTTAAATTTTTTTTACTAACATAGGATTTACTAACATAGATTTAGATAATAAAAAAATAAAAAAAAGAGAAATAAAAATAAAGGAGGTTTTCATGTTTAAAGGAGTTCCCACATTTTTCAAAATTCAAATTCTTTCTTTCTAGGATTCCTCAAATTCTACATCTTTCAAGAATCCCTAAGTTTGAGGTCCTTTCAAATTCCTAGGAGTCAAAGATTCTTTTCATAAATCCCTAGGGTAAATTTGTTTTTGACCTAGGGATAATTTGGGAACTTTCAAAATCTTTCCCTCTTATTAAAAGACCCCTTTCACAGACTTCAGCCCTCACCCGAAACAATCTTCAGATCCCCAATCTCCTCTCAAAAACCGCAGCCTCTACAATTTTCCCTTCACCAGATCTCATCAATCTGCCGCGATTTCTGAGTTTTCCGAGATCTGGCGGCAATTCTGAAGCTTCCTGCGCACTTCCAGTGTCAGTTCCGATTGATCTCCTGTTCTTACTACTGATCTGGTGCCGAATTCTTCTTCAGATCTTTTTGAATCCACTACAGAGATCGGATTTCTTCCCCCCCGTAATCCGGGGCGGTTTGAATTCTAAATCTACTCTTTTTACTGTTTTTGATCTTAAATCTCTGTTATGGCACCATCTATTTTTATGGAGAAAGATTTTGGGCAAATTTTGAGTAATGAAAATGTTATGGGCATGTCTTTTTAGACCGAATTAGGGCCTGGAATTGGTATTCATTAGTGTATGACAATACTGAGACCGATGCATTCTATTGTCCTGATTTGGTGAACATGTTTTATACAAACATAGACCACGCATCAATTGATTCCCAAACGTACCAATTCACTACACACATGCCCATTGGAGACTTGTTCATCACGCTTCTTCTTCTTGAGGAAGTCACTTCTGTCCCTACCATTACACACCACACCGAGCCTCTCCCCTTGATTGAGTACATGACTATTATGGGGGCTCGGTGCACTGAATTGGATCGTGGGCTCAAAGCCAGTACGACCTTTCGTAATATTCACTGTGTTGGACGTTGGATCCAACGAAACATTCTAGGGCGAGAGCACACCTCCTCTTTCAACAGACCAGTGTTACAGATTATACATGACTTAATGACACGTCAACACTCGGTCTGTTTGAACAAGGTTATCTTCAATGCACTTATCACCAACTCCTCACGCACACGAGGTGCTAAATATTCTCACCCCATCCTGATTACACGTCTGTGTAGGACTTTCCTACCAGACGATGTTTTTGACTCATTTGATAGAGTGTTTGTTGCACCGGAGAGACCTACAAGTTCTTATAACTGTTGTTTACACGCAGTCTGGACTCCTACTGTACAGACCGAGCATGTAGAGTCCTCCTCTGAGGAGAGTCTGGATGATGAAGATGAACCGGAATTTTGGAGGCAGGAACCCCCAGTAGAGTCAAGAACTTTCATGTCTACCATATGGAAAGGCATGAAGAAAATTTTTAGGGGTCAAGTAAGGCTGAGAAAGAAGGTGGAGGAGCAATCTTCCAGGTTGGAGGAGCAATCCTCTAGGCTAGATACTATTGAGGCGACATTGAGGAGGACACAATCAGCTGGGCCGAGCACCACATCGGTTCCAAAGAGGAGGAGGGAGTGACTTTTCACCTTTTACCTGTTTCATGCATTCTTTTTATCTTGCATACATCGAGGACGATGCATGAGATAGGTATGGGGGGTAGATACTAACTTAGGATTTTTTTCATTTTCTTGTTAGGTTTTTTATTTTTTTATTTTTTAGGATTTTTATTTTCTTTTTAGGTCTTTTTTTTTAGATTTTATTTTTTTTCTAGATTTTCCACTTTCTTTTTAGATTTTATCTTTTCTTTTAGAAAAAAATAAAAATAAAATAAAAAATAAAAGAATAAAAACTTTTTGAAATAAGAAACAAAGTTTTGCTCTATTTTTAAGAAAATTAAGATGTATCTTAGAGATTAAGAAAGCCTTAATTATGACATCTTAAACATAGTTGAAGTAATAGATCTTGTTTGAGATTATAGGATAAGTAAGTAAAATTGGTGAGATATTATTATCTGGAATTTTTTGCCTTAGATAATATGCACTTACACTTACACATTTCTTGGATGGAAACAAAGACCAAAAATGCCATATATATATATAAAAAAAAAAAAAAAAAAAGAGAAAAGAGAAAAGAAAAAAGAAAAAAAATATATAAATAAAAGATCACTTATTAAGCTGGATAACTATGCCTCAAGAAGCATGGTTACTCACGCCTAACGGTGATCTCACTTATTAAGCTGGGTAATTGTGCCTCAAGAAGCATGATTATTCACGCCTAACGGTGATTAAGAATAATCCCTCTTAGTTTTGTGGCCTTTTTCACTCGAGTCCTTAAACCCGAGGGATGTTTCCTCATCTGGTGCCCTAAGACCATCTGGTTTGGGAGTCATCGGTTATAGGCTCGCTACATGGGTGAATTAGAAAGCCTAATAAAACTAAGGGAAGAAAAAGAAAAAAAATAATATAATAAATGGCTTGATGGTTGGAGTTGAAATCCCAGAAATTTTCACAGAGCACGGTGTGCATATTATCTAGGTTTTATGAAAGATAAAAGTATTCAATCCAATTTTGAATTCTTACCTTAATTGAAGACAAGATCTTGCATAGAGACTAAGTTTAAGGAAGAATGATTATAGGTGGACTTATGACCTAGGATCACTTATATTTTTGCAAAAATAGTTCGTAAACATGTCTCTTATTCAAAATGCGTTTTCAAAATACTAACATTTGTCTTCTTTCTTTATGGATTTTGTGGGTGTTCCGCTGAAAACCCTCAGGAGACAACACTCCTCCTCTAGGGTAACCTAGAGGTTTAACGGCTTGTTGCACATGCTCAGTGCAATCGCGTCACCTGCGAAAGTGGTATAATAAATTGTTAGTCTAGATTTTCTTTTTCTTTGTTTTGCTCGGACGAGCAAAAGAATAAGTGTGGGGGTGTGATTAGTACTCAATATTGCATATTTTATATCATATTCCCCATGCATAATACAACTAAATATATGATTTTTAATCCTCTTCTCTACTTATTTGCAGGTACACAATTAAAAGGAGATAAAGTAATTAATTACCTTAATTAGCAATAATTAAGGTGATTAGTTAAAGATCCAAGATAAAGTCAAATCTCACTCCAGATCCAGAGAGATCCTCGCAACAAACGAAGAAACTAACCATGCCACGTGGATAACCACTTCCCAACTGATCTCCAACAAGAAGATCAGATCCAACGGCCATAAGATTGCCGCGGGGCGCGGCAAGGGGCGCGGCAATCTTAGGGTTGTTTGGCTCCGGATTTTGTGGTAACAGAATTCTCTCCAGAGGCTTCTCAGATCTGCTATAAATACTGGACTATCACCTGCGAGCTGGGACGGATCAGAGAAGAGAGAGATTAGCTCTTTAGTTGTAATTTTCATGTATTTTCTCTAGGTTTATTTCTTGTAGTTCCTCTTCTTCTCTATCCCTAGATTTCATTACAAAAGAGAGTGATTGTGAGGGAGAGAGCTTGTATAATCAATGGTGACAATTGAAGCTATGCAAGGATTGATCCATCCTCCATTCCTCTACTTGAGTTTGATTCTAGTTTCTTGTGCTTTCTTTACTTGCTTTATTACTTGCTTTGTTTAGTTCTTGCAATCTAATTCAAGCTTTGTTTTAGTTCTTTAATGGCTTCTTGTAGCTAGATTTTCATTCCATGTACTAGTTTAACCACTAGCTTAGCCACTTCACTACTCATGGGTTGATTGCTTTTGTTAATCTTGCAAGTGTATGATCTTCTCTTCTCGATGGTTAAACCACCATCTTGCAAATGAGAAAGTATTAGGTCAACACGCTAGACGAATCCATAGCCAACGGAGTGACAACGTTAGGCAAGCTTTCATTATCAAGGAGTTTGGTAAGTCTTGGCAAGCTAGCAAGGTAAGCTAGTTATGGATTGCTTTCTTTAAATTTCTTGATTCTTTTCTTGTGAATACCACATCCACACCACTTCTTGATTTCTTTTCCACTTCCACAATGAACATATCCATCTTCTTTTGGTTTCTTTTGTATTTGCATCACTAAGTTTATAATCAAGAGAAGAATACTAGTTTGATCACTTCACTACCATACGTGTAAAGCTTCCATCGCTAGCTCTTCCCGTGGATTCGACCCGTTGAGCCAACGCTATAACGGTAGTATCGTGGGTATATTAAGCACATTTAAGCATTTCAATTGATTCATAGATAATACATATTTTGAGTGCTACTTCCCAACACGATCAGTTGGGTTGCCTTGAACCCTGTTGAATATCTTGGACGAGATTCGGGTGTATCCACATGACTTCCCCCGTCTCCAATGTCAAAGGGACGAGACCCTTGTTGTATTGAGTCATGGCTGGAGGATGCTTGACTTCCAACCGCGGCGCCGGGGCTGGATAGGTCCCGTCAGGAACTGTGACCTTCTGGGCAGTGCCGAACTCAAGAGTCACCATATTGGCAGTGACTTTCTTCTGCCCGTCTTCAGTGTGAGGACGCCGGCATCAATCAGGGCTTGTATCCGTCTTTAAGGACATAGCACTTGTCTGTGGAATGGTGAACCATCCTATGGTAGAGACAGTACTTGGGATCATTTGTGCGCCCTATCTCATCAGGGCGTCGAGCATCTGGCAACTTCATCTTATTCCCTTTGTGGAGCAGATGGAATATCGTGACCACCTGGTCGTCTCTGAAGGAGTACTGTTTAGGAGGGAACTTGGGCTCCTGGTTGTTGAAGCTGCTCTTCTTGGCCTTTGACTGCATGTCCCCGGTCAGCTCGACGGACATAATTTCCTTCCCTTTAGCTTGGGAAGACTGCGGGAGATCGCTACGCCCTTTGTTGTTCGCGCCCTTCTTTGCTTCTAGGGCGGATGGCTCGAACGTTTTAGCCGATTTCTCGGCTATCTCAGCTTGTTCGACCAGTTCCTTCCAAGTGTGGGCCTTGACAAGCCCCCATGCGAACTTCTACTTGATCCGAGAAGTTATGTCTGCATGTTGTAAAAGCATGGGTAAAGGCATCCCTGCTGGGCACATCAGAGATAGATTTCTGAACCCGCTCATGTATTCACGGACAGATTCGCCTTCCTCTGCACAGTGGAAAGGAGCTTGTCCATGGTCACTTCGGTGTCATCCTCATAGAAGCGAGAGAGAAACCGAGTTTCCAGGTCGAGCCAGGAATTGATAGAGCCTGGAGGGAGGCTTCGGAACCAGTCGAATGCCACCCCTTTCAAGGTGCCGATGAACAACCTAGCCATGATGGCGTCGTTGCTTAGAACATTACCGGTCTGGGACCGGAAATAGTAGATGTGCTGATTGGGCGAGCTCTTACCATCATACGTATGCATGTTGGTGGTTTGAACTTTCGCGGATATGGCACCGAATCCCATTCCAGTGGGTAAGGACGGACTACCCCCACTTTCTTCAATTCATCCTTCTGAGCCAGGGATGAAATTTGAGCTTGAAGGCTTTAAGGACTTCGGCATCCAGGGAAGAGCCTCCCTTAGATCTCTCTGTCTTGGGCGGATCATTGCTGAGATGTCCCTCCTCGTCATGATTACTCCCGGTATCATCATTCCGGTTGCTGAGGAGCTGAGCGAGCATCTGTTGAATATTGTCCAGGGTCTCTTGCTGAGTTCTAGAGGTCTGCTCCTGCTTCCTAGACGCCGACGAAGGTCGTCATTGGCGTTATCGGTCATATTGACCGATGCTTTGTCCGTCCGTATAGAACTGACTGTTATTGAAGAGGCATACCCGCTGTCTTCATCTCTCCATCAGATGATTGGGTTGATCGCCTGGACTGTGGCGAGATCAGGGCCTTTGAGGAAGAAGGCTGCTCATAGTTATAGGGTATTGCCACCCTAGACCTGGTGTTTCGAAAAACACCTTCTTCGCGCACCGAGACTTCATCTAAGCCTGGGCAGTAATCTGGATCTGGGGAGCTACAAGGGGTGTCGTCAGATGCTGACTTCCTCTGCGCGGCTCTCGCCCCCTTCCGGTCATGTTGACGGATGCAGAGGCTGGATCTGGTGAGCCGCTCCTTCTGAGATGCTTCATTGGGATGCGCGTAGACAGAGACGATCAAAGACTGATCGCTGGTATGGAGAAGTGGCGAGGGTCGGTCGTAACCGACACTGCATAGAATGGACCATCACCAACTGGCATCCACTTCGTCGACAACAGGAGGAAGTAGTCTGGAAATGCTTCAATCTCCGCTTGTCCGCCAAGAATTCTCGCAGGTCGGCCCTGTAGGGGCCTGAATAATCTGGTATATGGGACAACGCATCGTTCCCCTTATTCCTGCGGAAAGGATTAGCACCGAATAGTGCTCTGGTTCTAGCCTCGCGGCTGTAACCCGATGAGTACGCTGAGGTACAATAGCCTCGCTTGTGAGGACAAGGCTAGCAATAGGCATTGCTGCTCTAGGCGACGGTATGATTGCCGTCTTTGACTTTAATGGTTGGCAGCATTGTTGGCGCAGGCGGGCATCTTGCCTTTTCTTCATAAGAGAGACGCGGCTTTGGCGTGGCTACGCCTGAAGCTTCAGCAGAGGACTTCTGTTTAGGCTTCCATATCCGCTTTGGCAGGGATGCATAGGTTCGCAAGGAACCTGACTAGCCACATGAGAGGCTGCGGGGTGTTGGCAGAATCCTGCCTCTGTTTCTGATTTGAAACCTGGCCATGAAGGCCTTCTTGTGCTTCCGTGCTCGAAGCATCAAGCCACCCCCAGAGAGGACTTCTTCAAATCTTCTTTGATTGCTCCGGACGACTAGGTTCTTGAAGGTGCAGAACTTGGACCGTGGGCGTGCTTCCTTGTTGCGCCAAAGGACCACAGCAGATTTGTGAAGAACCTTTTCTGTCTCCGCAGAGACTGTCCTTGAAGATTTAGCCAGGAGGATCTGGCTGCACCGGCTTTTCTAAATTCAGAGATAGACCCTAAGGTCTGATCGTCGCATTGCGACACTTGATCCTCGGCAGTGGAGAGATCCTTCCCACAGCGGAGTCGCCATCTTGTTTTCCATTAATTTGCAAAGGGGAAAACTTACAAAAAAAAGGGTTGAGGAGCTAAATTACAAGTATTCTCAAAAGATTACAAGTAGATCTCCTCAGAGATTCTGGAGAAGTGTGCCGATAGGAGTCTGGTCAGCGCGCGACCACTTTGTCCCTTTGACGATGCGAGCGAATAGATTCCCTTCTCGCCTGGTTCCGGGAATCAGAGAATAGAGGGTTGGTAGAACCCTCTTGCTACTTCTCAAAAGACCGCCATCTGTGAGGAATTCCTTCTCGCCTGGTTCCGGAGATTCCTTGAGGAAAGGGTTGTTAGGGTATCGCCACCCTGAAAAGAGAAGTATTTCTCTTGAAGATCTCTGAATTAGAGATTGCACGGTGCGTTGATGAAGAAGTCCGATCTTTGAGAAGACGCCAATCTCGCCGATGATCAATTGATGATCCTCCTCGATCTGATGCGATCCTTCTCCCTTGTGCCCCTGACGGGCTATTTATAGGGAGAGCAGGGTATAATCGTCCCCTTTGAAGATATAGAAACAGATTGAACCGAATCTGTTTGAATCTGGAAAGTAGCCTTGCTGCGAGGCTAAATAGCTTCCGCGGAGCTAGAAAATGGCAAGTCGGTTGATCTTTCCGATTTGTTATGATCCTTTCCATATCGTTGGAGGATTTCCCCTGATCCTCTTACTCGTTTCAAGAGAGTCAAGAGATTGTGGCAATCACCTGCCATATTTGGTCTCTAATTGGATTTGATCTGATTAGATCCGATCTCATCCGGAGATTTGATTGACCAATAGCGGAACGGCCCGCTTTGAAGCTCATAGCGAGCTAGAGGCAATTCCTGGCGAAGTCCGAAAAGAGGCTTTTCGGCGAAGCTGTCAATTAGCTTCCTGGCGAAGTTGGATGATGCTAGCCTCTCAATCGAGGCTATCTCCTTGGGCTAATGTAATGCTAAATGCTAGCATTTTAGACCTGCTGAGGTCTGTTTAGAAACGTCCCGGGCTCACTGTTCTGCTTGCTGGATCAGTGGAGTCCAAGCTGCTTCCTTGTCCCTTGGAGGTGGATGAAAACTGGTCTTCAGCTCGTCTGCCACTTGTCTTTTGTAAATGTCAACAAGTTAGACATTTGTTCAGACCAATAGGAATCTTGTCTTTTTTATGTGTCAACAGTGGCTTCTGAAAAGACACCTCCGAATGAAATATATGTAGGTGTCATACCATTCCGAACGTTCCAACCGCTGCACAAAGGGGACAGAATGCGCACTCCCACGCACTGGCGTCATCAAGAAGGGGCAATGCATCACGTACCAAGCCATGAGGTACGTATAAGGCACCTCGATCCGAGGGTTGTTGCGCTTCACCGTCGGCTTCCCCTCTGAGTCAAGGAGCGATTGGCCATGGGAATCGACAGTCTTCGGCGGCTCGCAGAAATTCTGGGCTAACGCCCGCAACCCGCTTTGAATGCCAGCTGCCACAGCCTGGAGGAGGGCTATGGGACGGCCATGAGCCAAGAGCACCGCCGGGTACACCACGTCGGCAACAATAACTTCGTGTGGCAGCGTGGGCACCACACAACGCTTCAGCCACAGCATCAAGAAGCCCGCCAACAGTGCTCGACTAGAAATAGAGTCCGGGCTTGATGATGATAGCTTTCGAAAAGCGTATCAGGTTCGAAGCCATCCTCGTTCGAGTCTGTGGTGTAGAAGCCTTCAGGGGCCTGGGCGACCATGTTGTCAATCTCCTGTCAGAGCTGGAAGCCAGTCGGGTTATCGAATGGTCTTTCTTACTGACATTGTTAACAAGTAGTTGGCCCAAGACAACTGCTTGCTCCTCCTGACCTCCAGGCGGTTACCTGACCGCAAATATGGAAGTGACACATCACTTCCCAATAAGTCTCATACACTTCAGGAGACCCTTTCTTCAGAAGATTAAGCTCCTCAGTGGTTGGGACATACTCCTCATAGGGAGAGTCCCCTGTCGCCAGCCCGAGACCTCATGCAACTCGTGCAGAGCAAGGCCCTCTCTCCGACCGTGGTGAAGAATGTCCCCGTCAGAGGATTGTAGCGCTCCAGGATCCCGAAGAAGTTGTGAGAACCTGGCGGATACCCCACTGTACGGCCCTGACTGCTGAGCGTAATCCCACATGCTCCAGCAGATCTCCAAGATCGGTGAGGACGAAACCCACCATCCTGCCCCACCAATAATTCTCCGTGGAATGGACCCAACCGGGCGAACGGAACTCAACCGGATAATCACCCTCCGCTTCCATGAAGTTGTTGAGGAAGGTAGTGGCGAGCTTTGGTATCTCTCCAACTGGGAGCTCAGACTTGCGTGACTCGGGAACAGGCCGAGGACCGTCCTATCATGACAATCATGACGGTATACTTTATGGGAGCCCAAATCACCGAGAGTAATCTCAGGAATATACCGGGAAACGTCCCACTTCATCTTCCGAGGGACGGACATGTGTTGGAGATAAGACAGCGGGAGCATCCTCTCCATGGCTGGAAGAAAGTATCTCCTATCCCCTATCTGATGGAGCCACTTGTAATTCTCGTCATACATACGATAGCCGCAATCGCCGACATGGTCTCCAAAGAAGAAGGCAGGCTTCTCCAGCTTGATGTGAGCATCCGTTGTGAATGCTGCATCAGTCATGAGCACCCGAAAGGTTCTCCCGTCAATATTAGAGATCCTTTCCTTGCGCTCCTGCGACTTGTCAGTAGTCGCAGGTACAGTCCTTTGCAGCACAAAGGTCAGATTGCGGTCGGCACCACCTACGCGCCCGAAGTGGCTATTCTTGGCAAGTGGCGCAGTAGGGTGTGGCACTGCAAAAGAAAAAGACACTTGATTAGACATCTTATCAGAAAAGAAAAAGGTGTTAAGTGTCTACAATTCAGACGCAGAAAAGACACTAGACGCAGAAATTGTCAAAATCTGCGTCCAGACCTGCAAATCCGCGTCAAGGTGAAAGAAACGCAAGGATCAAATCCGCGTTCTGCAAACCAAGACTTACAAAAAATTTCTAAGTGCTTGGACTCAGGTGCCAGATTCACCAAAATCGGCGGCTGATGGCACAGAACGCAAGGATCAAATCCGTGTTCTGCAAACCAAGACTTATAAAAAAATTTTAAGTGCTTGGACTCAGGTGCCAGATTCATCAAAATCGGCAGCTGATGGCACAGAACGCAAGGATCAAATCCGCGTTCTGCAAACCAAGACCGCGTCCGAACCCTTCACAATTAGAAATATTCTAAGTGAAGGATCCGAAGTGCAGAGCCCACTGGCACCAGGACGTCAACCCGCGCCTTGGTTATCAACTCAAGACTGCGTCTGAGACCGCGTCTGAGAATCAAAACCGGTTCATATCTTGTGTTAATGGTTCTCCTCCAAAAGATGTCTTTTAGGGTTCCTCAAACTTCCAGTAATGGTGAAGTTTAACCTAAATGGCATTTTACCTCGGAAAACAACGTCCTGCGCAGAGGAAGCGCCCCTCCGGGCCTCGGCGACGGTCGCCTTTGAGGACGATGCGGTTGCTTGGTCTTGGGTGCCATCGCTAGTTCGAAAATCCAGTAATGAGATGAACCGTTCAAAAATCCAGTAACGGAGTTGAATAGTTCAAGAGATGAACAGAGAAGAAAAATTCTCTTTCTTAATTCTCTAAGCAAGTGCGTCCGGAGAAGAAGAGATGTCTCTCCAACTGTTTCTTTTTATAGGCACAAGGATTCGCGAAGATACGCGGCGTGTGGCCCGATAAATTCTGCAGCGAATCACCGCTTGACGCGTGGCATCAAATCATTTTGAACAGGGAAGATCATGCGCCACGGCTCCGCAGCGAGTCATCATTCGACACGTGGAGCAGTTCATTTAATGAACCGGGAAGTCCGCGCGCCTAAAGGTAAAATCCCGCCGGTTCCCCAGGCCAGCTGGCAGCGTAATCATGATATGGCACAGATTCGCACCCGACGGCCACGTCTCTTCAATGGTCGTGCCCCGTCAGCACCACCATAAATGCACCCAGAAAGTCGCGTTGCGCTCAGAAAATTGCGTCTTTATTAGAGGTGCGTCTTTCCTAAGTCCGCGTCTGTCCAAGCGGGCCTAACATCGCGTCTGCCTTATGGAAGATCAGTCACGTTTCCATTGCAAAAGACGCACCCTATGGAAGTCGCGTCTTAAAGCAGTACCATCTCTGCTTTCAAAAGGAACCTGCGTTCGGCCTCCTGCTTCTGCAAATCAGTTCAACGTACACTGCACAAGCAGAAGACCAACCACTCTTGGCTTAAAGCACACCCGACAGACTTAAAAAGCAATCGGGGAGGTTTAGACTGTGTATCTAGACACTCAACACGATCAACTCTGGTGGTTTCAAAGAGTTCAACAGTACACTCACGAAGACCAACTCCAGATAAGATCAAACCCGGAGCATCAACAGTCCAGTCATGAAGGTGAATTCAGCTAGAGTCCAAAGTATTTCGAAATCCGTTCCAGTTAACTGCGGGATATCGAAACTTTGAGGGGGTTCTGTAGGCTGTCTAAAAGTCACTAAAAGACAAGCCAATAAAAGCAGAGTCTCAAGTTCTA
>JAVJIF010001830.1:0-214732 GCA_038442645.1 Agave tequilana
AAAAGTAGATAGAGGTTATTGTATGGATTGTAAGGTAGTACCGGATGAGAGTGTAGTAACCCAACATAGACTCTTAATTTTAGATGTCTGGATTAGAAGGAGATTTAGAAAGATTAAATGTAAGTTAGATCTAAGGTTATGTGGTGGCGGCCGCTAAAAGAAGGTAACCAAGGAGTTTTTGTAGATCGAGAGAGTACATGAAGCAGATTGGAAAGCCCAAGATGATCCCCATAACAACATGGAACAAAATGCTAGCTGCATTAAAAGAGTAGCTAAACATGTACTTGGTGAGTCACGAGGTGCTGCTCTACCATGTAAGGACATATCACGGTGGAATGAAGAGGTAAAAGTTGCCATTAAGATTAAACGAGACTCTTATAGAGATTGAAGAAAAATTGTGATGGAGTGAGTTTTGAAAGGTAAAGCTAGCCAAGAATGAGACTAAGAAAGCTGTTCAGAATGCAAGAGCTAAAGTGTACAAAGAAGTGTATGAGAAGTTGAACGCCAAAGAGATGAAAAGGATATATATAAAATTGCTCGAATAAGGGAGAGAAAGACTAGAGACTTGTGTACTGTGACGTGGTCAAAGATAAGATCAGAAGGTTTTAGTTCGAGATGAAGAAATAAAGAAATATGGAGAGAGAGTATTTGACAAATTGTTCAATAGTAATTTACTCAAGAGTTGGATGACCTTACCATTCAGTGCCAGGATATGAACCATAGTTATATGCGCAGAATTAGCGAATCTGAAGTTAAAGAGGCCTTAAAGAGGATGAAGTCAAGGAAAGTTGTTGGCCCAGATGGAATTCCTATTGAGGTATGAAGATGCTTAGGAGAGGTGAGTGTGAGATGGCTGACAAACCTCTTTAACAATATCTGGCTAACTAAAAAGATGCCCAATGAGTGGAGGAAGAGTACCTTAGTACCTCTCTATAAGAACAAGGTGATATCCAGATGTTCAAACTATCGTGGAATAAAACTTATGTGTCACCATGAAGCTTTGGAAAAGGTAATTGAACACAGGTTAAGGCAGAATGTTACAATATCAGAGAATCAGTTTGGATTCATACCGGGGCGATCGACAACAGAGGCTATTCATTTGCTTCGTTAACTTATAGAGCGATTTCGAGAGAAAAGAGAAATTTGCATATGGTCTTTATTGATTTAGAAAAAGCTTATGATAAGGTACCAAGAGAGGTATTATGGTGGACATTGATGAAAAAGGGAGTCCCCTAACAAATATTGACATAATTAAGGATATGTACAATAGAGTAGTGGTAAATGTCAGAACTTGTGGAGGCATAAAAGGTGATTTTTCTATCACAATTGGATTACATCAAGGATCTGCATTGAGTCCATTCTTATTTACCATAGTGATGGATGAGCTTACTAGAGCTATTCAAGGTGAGTTATCATGGTGTATGCTATTTGCTGATGATATTGTCCTAGTTGATGAGACGAGAGCTGGGGTAAATGCCAAATTGGAGTTATGGAGGCAAACTCTAGAATCTCGAGGTTTTAGATTAAGTAGGCCCAAAACAGAGTATATGGAGTATGAATTCTGTAAACAGAGAATCTGAAATTATAGTATTGTGAGATTAGATGGACAAGAAATATCGATGAGCAGTCATTTTAAGTATTTGGGTTCTATTATCTAAAAGGATGGGGAGATTGATAGTGATGTCAACCATAAGATCCAAGCTGGCTGGTTGAAATAGAGGAGCTCAACAGGAGTTTTATGTGATCATAACATTCCGTTATGGCTGAAGGAAAAGTTTATGGGACTGCTATTAGGCCAGCTTTGTATATGGCACAGAATGTTGGGCTATAAAGAGACATCATGCTCATAAGATGAATGTAGCAGAGATGCGCATGCTTCATTGGATGTGTGGTAACACGCGGAGAGATAAGGTGAGAAATGAGGATATTTGTACTAAAATCGGTGTAGCCTCTATAGAGAGAAGATGAGATAAAACCGCCTACGATGGTTTGGTCATGTACGACGTAATGCGCTAGTCCGGCGAGTAGAGCGTATCAATTAAGGGCAAGTTAAAAGAGCGCAGGGGAGACCGAAGAAAACATGGATGGAGGTAATACGACAAGATATAAAGGCTAAAGGTCTTAGTGAAGGCATATTGCTCGATAGGAATGAGTGGAGAAAGCTGATCCCTGTGCCCGATCTGGCCTAATTCTCTTTTGGTTCATGTAGCCTACCCCAAATACTTGGGATATATGGCTTAGTTGTTGTTGTGTTGTTTGTTGTGTGTACACACACATACACACACACACATCCATGCATTAATGCACATCCCTCATCATTATGTTTACACAACCATGCAAGAACTTGCCCACGCACTCACACACACAAAACATTATAGATTTACTAAGAGGGAAGAAAGAACTTGAGAGTGAAACCCAGTGAGAAGGAGCACTCACCCGCCCGGGGGGCGGCCTGGTGTGCTCGCCGACGGAGGTCGCGGAGGCGAAGGAAGGCAGAGAAGCCACGAAGGAGACGCCGAAGTGTTGTCAGCGCTCGCCGGAGAGGAAGGAGAGAAGGCACGGCCTTGGGGCTATGCGCGGCCAAGATGGGAGAGCAGGTTGTGGAGGACTCGACCAAAGTAGAATGCAGGCTCGCCAGGGTGTTTCGGGGATGGTGATGGAGTGCGACAAGATCAAACGGAGGGGATGATGTAGCCGGGTGGTTGCGCGCGAGCTCGACGAGGAAGAGGAAGAGCCGGCATGGGGAGTACGCGTATGTGTTGGGGAAGGAGGTCGACGAGGATCTGCAGGAGGAGGTCGCTGGCGGAGGTTGGCTCGGCATGTGGGGTGGTTGGGTGTGCGTGCCAGGGATGAGGTAGGCGCTCCGGTAATGGTGCGGGGTTGGTGCGGCTGGGTGAGAAGGAGGCACGACCATCATTTTATAGAGATAGGGAAAGGAGAGAAAGAATAATATATGAAAGACAGAGAGTGTGTGCGCGTGCGCTCGGGGGGGGGGGTGAGAGGGTGAGTGGGGAGATGAAGAAAATAAGAGAGAAGGGGAGCAGGTGGAGAACGTGAAAGAGAGATAGAGGGAAACATGGGATAGAGGAGGGGAGGGGTGAGAGACATGGGTTTGCAGGTGAAGGAGAAAATGAATTAATTGGTGTTTAAATACAATATGTGTGGTTTACAACCACGTACCCAAGTGGTCAAGTGGTGTAGACATTGGAGTTGGGAGCCGGGGGTTACGGGTTTGAAATTGTGTGATCACAATAAAATGGTTTTCTTTTTGTATGTGGATAAAAGGTTAAATAATATTGGGTTGCTTCCATAACCGCACGCCAATGTGGCCTGGTGGTTAGATCATTTGATTCATATGAATTGGACTTGGTTCAAAACCTGAAGCCTTATAATGATTGTTTCTTTATTTTATTTTTTTTTTAATAGCATTTTTTTATATAAACCAGTATTTAATTATTAGTTTATTAGATTAAACTCTTATTAATTCAAAAAAATCTTAAAAATTCTCAAAATAGAAGATGTAATCCTGAACATCGTTCTGAAGCCGGATCTCTGAAATTCATTTCCGATTGCTAATTACAAATTTCAGAGTCAGTCTGTGACACTGATCAATCCCGAATTGAGATTATTCTCCAATAATTTCCAAAAATTTTAAAAATATATAAAAAATTCAAAATATTAGAAAATAATATTTTGTGCTGAAACAGCCTCAATCCAACTACCATGATGGTTAAATTAGGTATCAGATATCAGTATTAACACAAGTACATAAGGAACTGGAGGGTTACAATGTGGGCATTAAACTTTATAGAAAAGTTTGGTAAATTTCCATACAATGATTCTTTATTTAAATTATGTTAGGGTCAAGAAAATGACACAATTGACCTCTAGCTTTATTGGTTAGTTTGTGAAATTCCTTTTAAGGTGGCCCAAGGTTTAAGTCTTATTATCACAACTTTTTATTATCTTTTCTTTTTAGATTACCATTACATAACAAATTAAATTATTATTATCTAGATGGCAAATAAACAATGACAAATGTGGATAATCTAAATTTTATAGTAGATATAGTTAGGAATAAATTTAAATTATAAATTTTATTTTAGTTCAAAAGCTAGCTTGTATTACTTATTAAAAATAATTATGATGTATTTAACAGTCTAAAGACACTAAATTATGACCATAATTATTAACTTCGAAAAAAAAAGTAATAACTATTTTTATAAGTAAATTTCAAAAAAAAGTATAATATATATATATATATATATATATATATATATATATTATATATATATATATATATATATATATATATATATATATATATATAATAACAAAGATAAGTTCTCTAAAACTACCATGAACATTTAGAATTTTACTCAAATTTCTCTCAATTTTTTCTTATTCTTGAAGCTACCATGAAGTTTCCCATATTTGCTCAAACATAGATTTCGTAACTTCTCTTTCTAAAATCATGTCACAGTGTAGCATATGATACTTTTATGACAAAAATACCCTTGAAAAATTAGTCATATATGTATATAAGTTTTGATGAAGACAATATTTAAAAAGTCACAAAAAACTCTCTAAATACCAAAAATTCAATATGGGGAAGAAGATTATTTTTTTGTAAACAGACCCTTGTAGTATTTTATGACATGAAAATTTATTTTGTAAATAAATTATTTCAAAAATATAATTTTTTATAAAATATGGACAATTAGGACCTTTTACTTGCATCATTAACGGTGTAGGAAGTTTTTAACAAAAAAATAGAGTTCATGGTAATTTCGAGAGCAAAAATTTGAGGGTAGCTTTGGGGATAACTCTAATACTTAATGATAGTTTTGAAGAATTTACCCTTTATCAAATTTATATCAAGATCTTCAATGTCCATAACTAATATTTTGAATTGCTATCTAATTTCTCTTTATTTCAAATGGAACATGCAAGCGTAAATTCAATTCTTATTTCATTACATTTAAATTGTTTGTGTCTGAAACTATATGAAAATATGCATAAGGCGGGCCAAAATTGTTAGCAAAATGGGAAACGAAAAAAGGAACGAAAAACATCAATGGTTTATACTGGTCCATGTGAAAAAAATTATATATAAAAAAAGGCAAAACTAGTTCAAACATATAAAAAATAGATAGTTAGTAACTCATGTTTAAAACGATTGAGTTCTAAGAAAATGAATAACAAACATCATCCATATGTCGAAATTATATGTTGTTATGTTTATTTATAATATTCAATAAACATATTTTGTAGTAATAAAGTTACAAACGCTCGTATTTTTAATTTTCGCTAATTTTAGATATCTTGATGAATAATTAAGTGTTTTCTACAAAAGTCTATGAAAATATATACATCTAATATTAAAAAAATCAATAGAAAATAATATTTATTGTTTTGAATTGACATTAGTTTTATAACTATCTTAAATAATTATAAATTAATTTCTTTTCAAAACAACGTAAAGAAAATGTAAAAATGTGTTTAAAATAATTTTAAAAGGATTTTCTTAAAAACACGTATTTTTTCTCTGGCTTCCTTTTTTTTGCCCGAGTCTATGCCTGATATTCTCCCTTTAATCTTGGTCATGTTGTCAAGTCTCAACACATCACTAGAATTATTCTGATATGTACTAGCCTTACAAGTTTTGGGTATCGTTAGAGGATTCTTGACAATTCTCTCCTTTACATTCTGAATGAAAATCTTCTTTAATAATAACAGTGAGATGGAGGAAAAGAAATAAGATGATCAAGGCATCGATATCGATGCATTCACAAAGAATCATATCCGTGTGTACAATTGACATGGCAACTGAAAGCCATACGACTAGGAGCACGAGCTTTAGATTTATTTACAGACAAAGCCCTTTCATAATATTTATAAGGTTGAGAACATCGATTGAGCACAAGGGGCACCTTACCCTTGCAAGTTAGGTATTTACATAATTTGTTTTCACTTTTGCGAGCCTGTTTACAATCTATAACTGCGATGAGCCTGTTTGCAATCTATAACTGCGAGATCTTTATAAGAGTGTGTGTGTGTGTGTGTAATGAGAGAGAGAGAGAGAGAGAGCGGGTGGATAAAGAAAGAGATCTCGTGGTGTTTATAACTAGAAAAGCATTTCATAAATTGCAAAGTAGCACTTTTGTATTTGTCTTATTATGCAAACGTCTCTTACAAGTTAACCTCAAAAGCATATATATGCAAATTAGTTCAAATTTATAAGGACATATAAGAAAATAAAGATAAAGAGAAATATGAAATATTATAAAAAACTAAAGGATATATATGCTGGAAACCCTTGAACTAATATGAACAAATATTAAATAGTAATAAAATACCAATATAGAAAGAACTTAATATATGATGACCCATAGGTAAAGAAAAGAACAGAATAAGTCTAATATTTTTTATTATAATCACAACCCTTTTAATTAGAATTCTAATTTGATTGTGTCACGCCCCGCTTCCAAAGATACGCTGGAGCGGAGGAGACACGACGAGTGTTGGCGAATATATACGCGAGGAAAATACCCCACGTATACACTCTAAGCCTAAAGTAACCTGAGCAAATTATATAAATCAACTATATTCATTAATATCACTGCAATAAAACATATAAATTCCTACATAATGGTAACAATATTCTATAAATAAATCAAGTAGAACAATATAAAGTCCAGGCTATAGAGAATTAATAAAATCAACAGGATGAAAAGAAAGCATGAATAGATACCAAGACCGAGTGATCGAGCAAAAGAGAACTCTAACACTTATCATAATGCGGGTGATCCTCCCCAGACATCTGATCAGCATAAAAGAATCTAGACCTAGATGAGTAAATTCAAGAGCGTCAGAAAACTCTCAATGAGTGTGTAAAATAAGAGAAGGCGCATGTGCATGTACGTGTGAGTATACTATGCTACTAGTATAAAATATACTGAATGCAGGTGATCCTCTCCATTGATTAGCATAAAAGCATCTCTAGACCTAGATGCGCAAATCAAGAGAGTCAAAATACTCTCAATGAGTGCGTAGAATAAGAGATGGTGTACATGCATGTTACGTGTGAGTATACTATGCTACTACCATAAAATATACTGAATAAGAAATATCATGAATGGGAAGATAGTATAGCATTATATAACGTCAATCAGTATGCAGTAACTTAAAGAGTAAAGGGATCAGTCTATCACAAACAGGTGTCTACAATAGCATGCATATACAATCAAGAGAACACACAATCAGCTTACGATATCATATATAAGGTTCAATTATATTATTAATTATGTTAACGAACACCAATTGCCACATGCAGTAGGCGTATCCTATACTACACCTATCACACATGTCAATTGAAGTCCTATGTTATTGAAACTGATTGGCTGGAGACATTGTCCATATTTTAGGTGGGTTCCGTACATACCCGGAACCACGGCGCAATCACCTGGCACTGAATCAAATCCTACTACTAGGTAGTTAATAAAAATAACAATATAAATAATATGGGATGCCAGTCATCCCCCAGAACCCTGCAGTGGAACCGTATCTCAGCTGCGCAACCTGTGTCCTGGTTCATCCAAAATACAAATGTCGTCTCCTTCATCCATTTCCCAATCCTAGTTTAAGTTGTTTAATTATATTATTACTTAGTTTACTTGATCAATCAATTATCTATACTACTTGAATCACTAGGGCAATACAGTTACAGTAACCATTAATTTTCAATAACAATATAACAACGTAACAATTTCATGATGTTACCATGTAACAATAATTCCCAATAATTTTAGTAACACGAATATGTCAAATATTTTCTAAATAAGGTCATCAAAATATTCAGAATTAGTAATATGATTTCTGGCGCTTATAATAGTTTATGATTATTCTTAAATGTTTTGCAATTAATAAATAGTTAATCATCCAAACAACATAATCTCTAGAAATTAACAGCTCATTACTAACATTTATAAGATACAATGTAATCACAAGGAGGACATTTTTGGGCAAGATGTGTAATCAATCATGCAATAACTAAGTCATGAAAATTGTAATTATCTTTACACTTTTACACACTAGAAATAAAATAAATATTTTAAATAAATAACATGAAATCACTAAAATCACCGAACAAGTTAATTGTCACAATAAAGCTTAACATATTTGAAGATGTTCAAAATTGCTCACCAAATACTAAATAAATATAATTAATCAATTTAACACGGAAATGCATAATATATTTGAAGAGGGAAAAATACTCACTAATATATTTATTCAGGTATTCTACCATTTCATATTATATTTGAAAGATAAAACACTTTTGTTTAATATGTAAATAAGATGATTTTATTAAACACAAAGAATAAGTTTACTTAAATGGATTTTATAAAGAAATCACACATTATAATATTCAAAATTAAAATTGGACTTTTAATAAATTTTTCACTATTTATAATTATGTTTATAATTTTATTTGTAAAGAATGATTTATTAACATTCCAAAACAATTCAATCTCCTAAATTTAGCAACCATCATTAAAAATGTATTCTCATGACCGAATGTAGGCATAAACTTAAGATCCAGGGTATAAGATTATAATATCCCTATTTTGAAATACGGTGTTTAAATAAAATATACTTGTATTTTAATAAGTACATGTACATATATTTATTATTATTAATTATTATGTGAGTTACTATTACTAATTGTTATTAATTGCTATTATCATAGATTATTATGATTTTATTAATAGGTAATATTATTACAATTATTTTGTATTTTGCATGTGTATAAGTGAGCCCACTCCTCTTCTCCTATTTTCATTTTTTCCCTTTGTTTTTCTTTGGCCCAAATCCAAGCCCAATCCTATTCCTCTTTCTATTCTTTTCTTTTTTCTTTCTCTATTCCCTACGCCTACGAATTAAAGCTTAGGCCATATTTCCTTTTCCCTACTTTTATTCTCTTATTTCATTTAAATTCAACTAAGCCTAACATACTTTAGCCTTACCCGCTTATTTTCTCATTCCCTTTCTTTCATTTCATTTCTATTCTATTCCAACAAACCAAACCCAATCTAAACCCAAGCCCACTTACATTTATCCTTTCCTATCTTTTCTATTTTCTTTTTATTCAAGCCCAAGCCCATCAATCCAACCCATAACCCAATCTTACATAAAATCATAATTCTAATTCTAATCTAAACTACTAATCCTAATCATAACTAACCCAATCCCAATCCCAATCCAAACAAATCTCTATTATTATCTCTAACTAATCAAAACCCAAAACCAAATATCTTCTTCTCTTCATCATGCACGCACTTATCACCATCTCCCACCAAGCGCTGCCACATACACCCTCGTTGTAGCCTTCTCCTCCGCCTGATGTCGCCAATACCCCAACATCCAACCACCTCGGCAACACCCCATGGCCGCACCATCTCCTTCCTCCCCATCTTCTTTTTCTTCTTCTTCCACACAACACCCACATGCAATGTCGCCGCCGCCATGCTCGTGCCCCTTCCACCATCGTCGAGTGCTGCCATTGAACCCCGCAGCCGTATGCAGCCCCCATGCGTACCTCCATACCATGGCTGGACTCCCTCCATCGACACCTCCTCTAGCAGCCCGATCATCCTCCCCGGAGCCATAACGGCCTCTGCTGTTACTTTGGAAACACCATCCAAATCCATGGCCACGAGTGCGACCTCTGCGGCCTCCGCCATCTCCGGCGAGAGCCCAACCATCACCTCCACGCGCGCTGCCTTCCCCCTGAACCATGTGTGAGTCTTTCTCTCCCTTTCTCTCTCTCCCTCTCCCTCTCTATCTCTATGAATGTGTGTGTGTGTTTGTGTTATTTTCTCTTATTTTGTGTATCTGTGGGTTGTGAAAAATTGTGTGCATGTGTGTACGTGCATGTGTTTTGTGTATGAACATGTGTGTTTATGAAATTCTCTTCCCTTCTCTCAAAATGTGTGTGTTAATTTCAGTCTCTGTGCATGTGTGAACGTGTGTGTGTTTTGTCTATGTGGTTTGGGTATTTCTCTTTTTCTCTCTTTACCTTTTTCTCACTCTCTGTGTTTTGTGTAGCGCACCACCGTGATCTTCACCCCATGGCTATGCGCCAGAGACCCCTACCTGCATTCAACCTCTGCTCGAACACCTCCTCCCCCTTCTCGTTAGCCGCCGTAAACCACAAGCAACACCACCCATGGCCGAACCCACAGCCCGCCATCGACAATGCCTCGTACGACCAGACCAGCACCCCATCGCCGAGCTCCGCCACTACCTCTCCGGTGAGGTCTGCCACCCATCTCCCCTTGGCCATGCCTCCGTCCTCACCCACGCAGACCGTGCACGTCCCTTTTCTCTCTCAACTCATGCAACTGCCGCGAGCCTCCTCCCCTTGCTCGACATGTCGCCAAAGCGTGAGCACCCTCTCTATTGTTGCTGCTGCTTACTTGAGCACCACCCACGCTGCTCCACTGCTACAGCTCCTCCCAACCAATCGTGCTCTTCTGCATCTCCTCTCCATAGTCGTGCCTCCCTCCCTCTCATTCTCCACCTCTCTCTGTGGGTACTCTCTCTCTCTCTCCTCTCATTCTGCCTATATTTATATGTAAGTATGTATACATGATGTGTGTTATATATATGTGTGTTGTTTGGGTAAGAATGTGAGAATGTTATGTGTGCATTCTTGTGTTTATGTGTTAAATAGGTGTACGTCTCTCTGTCCCTCTCTATTTGTGTATTGCAGTCGTACGATGGACCCGGAATCGTGTTTAAGGAAGACCAGATCTGATCCGAATTCGTATTCACAGAGTGCCTATACGCCAAGCGATTCAAAGATCGACACATGAGGCGATCCGAAGATCCGAACTAGTTCGTACAATGCCGACCCGATGGTGATTCAGACCTGAAACCACGTCATTTTATGTGAGTGTTCTTTATTTACTTTATTAGGTATTTCTGTGTTATTTCATGTTAGTGTCTTTTTATCTCACTTTAAATAAATTGTGTACCATTGTGGTAGAATAACTTAATGTGTGACTTATTTAGTTGAATTTTAGTTCTCTAAATAACCTATTTAAATTCCTAGCATGTAAATATAATTAGAAAGTTGAAAATTTTCATGATTTAAATACTTGTACAAGTGATTGAATATTTTGCCCTGGATTATTCTGTTCATGCCTGCATGTCATTAATCGTCATGAATATCATGATTTCACTGGAAGACTTGACTGATTATAATTGACATCTACCTGATAACTATATTGTCCATGTTACTAAAGTCACTGGGAAAATATTGCTATACGGTAACAACATCGTCTTGCTTATCCTGTACACTGACATCTTGTTACACTCATATACTATGTATATTGTTGATGTTGTTACTGTGTCTATCACCGAGTTATACTTGTGATCTAAGTAACATGTACATTAAATAATCTTAATAATATAATAACATGATCATTAAACAACTTACACTGGGATTGAAAATTTTGATGGAGGAGTGTATTTTGGGTCGACCTAGGATATAGGTTGCGGAGCCGAAAAGGGTTCCACTGCAGGATTCCCGTGGGGTGACTGACACCCCGTTCTGTTCTTATTCCTGTTTATACATGTTACACATGTTACATGTCCTGTTATACATATTACCTGACTACCATGCGGTAGGACCTGGTTCAGCACCAAGAGTCTGGGTTGTGATCCCCGGGTATGTGCGGGATTCACTTAAAACACAGACAATATCTCCAACCTATCAGTTTCATTAACTTAGAACTCCAATTGATATGTGCAGTAGGCGAAGTATGAGATGCGTCTATTGCATGTGGCAATTGTTGTTCGCTGACATAATTAATAACAACTGACTGATATGATACACTGTAGCTGATATATGTTAGCTTGTCAAATACATGTATGTTATGATAGACACCTGATTGTACTCATAACCTGACATATGATATTATAACAGATTAATCTCATTATTCTTAAAGTAATGTATTGTATGTCAATGTATTACTTGGGATATGTTGATTGATGATGTATCGTACTTCTCCTTGTTACCGTATTATTCATACTATTTTCTTATCCAGTACACCTTCATGATAGTATCATAGTATGATCACACGATGTATGCACGTGCACCTTCCCTTTTTTACACACTTATTGGGAGTTCTGACTCCTGAATTTGCACATCCAAGTATATGAGTATTTTTTTACTGAGCAGGTATCTGAGGAGATCATGTATATCTGAGGAGTACGGAGTCTCTTTTACTTGATCACCAGATTCTTTGGTACAGGTCATTTCTCCTTTTCATTCTGTTGACTTCCTTTGATTCTCTATTGCTTGGACTCCATATTTATTTCTATTGATTTATTCATAGAATAACGATATCATAATGTAAGAATTATATATTATATTGTAGTGACTGTATTGCTTTTATAGTTAATTTATATAACTTATTTAGGTCATTTTAGTCTTAGCGTGTATACGTGGGGTATTTTCCTCGCGTATAAATGTTGTCGACTCTTGTCGCGTCTTCGCTCCAGCGTATTTTGGGAAGCGGGGCATGACAGTATTTTCTTAGTGTCAGAGCCAGGTTCGACATAAAAAGAGGACCTCCACGCGCGCTGCCTTCTCCCCTTGCACCATGCGTGAGTCCTTCTGTCTTTTTCTCTCTCTCTCTATCTCTGTGAATGTGTGCGCGTTTGTGTGAATTTCTCTCATTTTGTGTATGTGTGAGTTGTGATAAATTGTGTGCATGTGTGTACGCGTGCGTGTGTGTGTGTTGTGCATGAACATGTGGGTTTATGAAATTTTCTTCCCCTCTCTCAAAATGTGTGTATTAATTGTTGGCCCAAAGGCCTTCCACTCTAGTTTTGATGATGATTAACTCATGTAGTTATGTGTACTAATAATCTTGTGATTTTAGTTTCAGATTATTAGTCAAGATATTAGTTGGTGATTAGCTTCAACAAGATGTTTTGGAAGCTATCCACATGGTGATTCAAGAGCCCGAGCATCAAAATCACATATAGCACTCATTGGAGTCTAGCTCGGTGGATCACGGAGTTTTGGATCGAGTCGGCTTGGAGACGGCGTTCTACAAGAAGACATCGGTACCATAGTTTAGTTTTGTGTTTAGATCAATTTGTAAAGATTAGAATAGTATGATATGCTCAAGTTCACAACACACACGTTTCATGTTTTTGGTTTTCGGTTTAACCGATCTTGGTTTGCATGAATAGATATTATATCAAAACAAGTTTACATGGTTTAATGTATATTAGATTTGTTCTATATACATGCATGCTTCAACTATTTAAACAAACTTAGCTTGATAGTCTATTTCATGTGTTTTATGTTTTGGTATTTTTAACAAAACATATTTTTGGAATTAAAGTCAAAAACATGAATATATATATGTTTCTTGTATATTGGATTATATCCATATGCAACATGCTTCAAAGTGTTTAAATATCATGTTTTTGTATTTGAATGAGTTTTGGAAAAATCGGATTTTCATTTGGAAAATTCAAGTTTGGAAAAATACGTTTTTGGTTTTTGGCAAAATTTCTATAACACAAAAATGGTTCATAATGTTTGAAATTTGTGTTGAAATTTTAACACAAGTTTATATTTCAATGTAAAATGATAAAACTATTTTGTGTAATTTTAGAGATTTTATGGGAATTTTTAGGATTAAAATTACATGTTTTTCAGTCCCTGAACTGTTGCTGCCAGGCTAGGTCGGTCGACCGGACGGTCGACCGGACCAAGTAGCGGTCGACCGTAGCGGTCGACCGACGTGCACGGATACGTGCACGCTGGCTACCCTTTAGCCGGTCGACCGCACGGTCGACCGATTGAGAGCAGTTTGCTCTCGGGTTGCCCCCGGTCGACCGAGCGGTCGACCGGACAGAGAGCTGTTGCTCTCTGTATCTGGGCCCGGTCGACCGGTAGCTGCCAGCGGTCAAATGTGACCGTTGGCCGGTCGACCGATCGGTCGACCGGTAGTTCATTTCTGGCAGAATTTGCTGCCAACGGCTATATTTTTCTGGGGGCTATAAATACCCCTTAATGGCCTGTTTTCTAAAAGAATTTTTGGACGAATTTTTCTGAGCTTTATCTAGTGTTTTCACAGCAATCAAAAGAAGTTTTTGGGCTTTAAATTGAACAATCCATTTGGTATTTTTGCTAGGGTTTGGAAAATCAAGAAAGGGTTTTGGGAAAAGATTTTGATTCAACTTCTTCATCTTGGTTTCTAGTTTTTCCCAAGATTTTCTTTGAGATTTTGATTTCCATTCCATTGGTTTTCTCCACACTTGAGCTACATCTACTATCTCATTCTATAGGATCATTGTGTGGGTAAGAAATTGTTTGTGGTTGTTTGTTAGACCACCAAGTTGTAAACCCAATCTTTGCTTGGCTTTGTGCCTTTCCCTCATTGTGTTGAGGAGGTTGTGCATTTGGGTTGTATCCCTCAAGTGGTGAGGTGATCCTTGTGTAAGCTTTGTGCTAATCCCTCAAGTTGTGAGGTGATTGTTTGTTGGCTTGGTGCTTTGCCTCTAGAAGGAGGTCGTGGTTGTAAAGAGAGGAGTTGGGTACTCCTTGTAATTGTTATTGCTCCAAATCCTCGGTGGAGGTTCCCTTTGTGGGAGTCCTTTGTGGACAAGCTAGTGGAGTTGAAATCCTTCTGGGTGAAGGCGGGAATGTAGAGCTGGGTGCTCGAACCTCGAAACATATCTTGTTATTTGCGCTTGATCCCTTGACTCTTACTCTATCTCTCTCTCTCTCTCTTTACTTTTGTGCCTTGCATCATATTACATTGATCATTCATACTTATATGCTTGGCTTGGTTGTGTGCATCACTTGTTGCTTGCATATTGTGTAATTGCAATTAGTTTTTAAATTCCGCATTAAGTTCAATAGATTAGCATTATCACCTATTCACCCCCCTCTAGGTGATTTCAATTGGTATCAGAGCCTACGCTCCTGATATTTAGGTTTAACCACCTAGGAGTGAGATCTTGGTTTGCTAATCTTCATTTGCATTTTTCATTTGTACACATATAGTTGCACTCATGGATAGCCCTCCTATGTTTGATTTTTCTAGACATGATATTTGGAAGGCCAAGATGAGTAGTCATTTAAAAAGCCTAGGACATCTAGTTTATCAAGCCACTACTCAAGAATCCTACCCAAATGCTAGCAAGCATAGAAAGGCTAATGCATTAGCACTTAAAACACTTAGAGCATCTCTTAATGAAGATCTTTTACATGTGTTTGATCATTATGATTCGGCTTTTGCAGTTTAGAGCATATTGACTTCTCCCGAGCTACCAAGGATTATCAACAAGTTGAGGAGATCTAGGAGAGACATGTCCGACGAACATTGCCTCATGGTCCAAGGGAAGAACTCCCTTGAGGTACAATCGGAATCTCAACTAGATGATAGCTCTAGTTCATATTGCTATGGGTGTTTTGAAGTTCAAAATTTAAATGTAGAACTTGCCTCTAAGCTTGAAAATTTTGTGGAAAAACATGATTTTGAAAAAGAAACATTTTGAATTAAAAGAAGAAATGAAGGATTTGTGCTCAACTTTTGAATTAGTTTTGCAAGAGAAGGAAGAGATTACTAGTGAACGTGACTCACTAAGATCTCAACTAGACCTTACCCTAAAAGAGATTGATGTTTTGAAAAGCAAAAATGATTGTGATGATGTTGTGAAAAACAATGAGGTTTTATCTTCTAAATTAGATTTTGTTTTAAAAGATAACCTTGTTTTGAAAAATGAAATTGATTTCATTACAAAAGAATTGGATTTAGTTTTAAAGAAAAATGAATCTTTGAAAATGATATTGATTCTCATGTGTGCCATGCTAGTATAGCTTCTTCTTCTTGCACATCTTTTGCATGCTCCACTTTATCTTCTAGTATTGAAAATGACATAAATGTGTTGAAGAAAAGTGTTGAATGTTTGGGCTCCACTTTGAGCCAATGTACTTTGAATCATACACGCTTGGAAACCTTGGTTCGCAAGAAACAAGTTCCATCTTTACATGTACACCCATCACGGCATACACATGCTATCACGTACACAACCATAACATGTATGCTCATGTGTACACGTGTACACATTGTGGTCGTAAGGGCCACCTTGCTAGATTTTGCTATGATCGTTTACATATTGAAAATTTAGCAAATAATCTTGTTTGGGTTAGGAAAGGTACTAACCCCTATGGACCCAAAAGAAAATGGGTACCAAAGACCACCCCTTTGATTTTTGATGTAGGAGTGGGCTTTCGCATAACGTGAGAGTGTTGGTGCCTTGAAGTGGATGCGTTCCGTGCTTAAAGGAAACATTTTGGATGCATCACTTTCAAGGGGAGTTTGGTGGAGAGGACCACCATTGGTTTGGAGAACTAGAGAAGTGCCTTCATCGGTTTTGGTATCAATCTCTAACTCCCGTTTTTATTTGCATGCTTTTCATGTTCATCATTCTATAGCATGTCTTATTGCTTATTATGCTTATCATGTTGATTAGTTTAGTGTTATACATGTTTAGTTATTTGAGACACTTCATGCCTATATGGATTTATATCTTTGTGTTCTCACTTGGTTTTTAACTAATATGTATGCACTAGATCTAATGCACATGCATCTTCGTAATGATCATATGAATGTTTATGATGTTTTGTTTTGATGACTCATGTTTTGTTTAGTATGTTGAATGCCATGTTTATTAGACCTTTGACATGCATGTATAGCTTTTGAGATTACCCATGTTTAGATAGACCCATTTGTTGTGTTCTCACCATTGTTTGGCTATTATGTATATCATGATTCTAATAGCATGTGGATTTACTTCATGATCATTTTTATGATTATCGTGTTGATTTATGTCTAGTTTTATGCCTCATGTTTTGGATATACGTTTAGATGTTAGTTTTCATTAAGACTAGGATTTATACTTGTACATATAGTGGGCCACAAATAAATCTTTATATATGTTTGTGCTTGAATGCCTATTTGTACCCATTAGATGTGCTAGTATAGTCTAGTTTTGATGATTCATGCATTTTAACCTATATTCCCATTTTGGATATGTTTCTATGATCATGTGTTTTAACTTCATGTATATGTCTATCTTGTCCAAATTATTGATTATACATATACATCCTTTGAGCCACGTGCCTTCATGCATATACTTTTGTGGACTCATTATGTTTAGGATATGTATATATACTTTAGTTTGTACATGACATACATATGCCTTGAAGTTTAAATCGTTTTGATGATTTTCATGTTTTTAGGTAATTTCAATTGGAAATGAAAATTAGTTTTTCATGTGTTAATGTTTTTAAGGAATTTCACATGAGCTTAATTGAATATTTTCATGTTGATATGTATCACATAACACTTGTACACTCACTTATTAGTTTACTCATGATTTGTTTTCATGAGACTATGATATGTGCTTTATGGATTTTGAGTGTTTTTGATCATGTGATTTACATGTGTTTCATGAAAATCATTTTGTTTTATTCCTTACTTGAAGGATTTCGTTCTAGTTTATAAAAGTTTTTCCTATAACTAGTTCGTATTCTTCATTTTGGTAGAGATTTTCAAACATACTATATTTTCAATCCTATTTTTGAAAACCCCTACCTTCAAAGGGCGGTTGGATAGGCGATCATGCTCATGTATGCTTTATAGTGAAAATCATTTTAAACTTGAACATGAATGGGAGGATAGGGAATATGAGATATACACTTGATCTTATTGTTGTTTCAATTGGTATCATTGGATTCTTTCAATTGGTATCAATATTGACATTTCTTGTATACTCATATATTTTTTATGTATGTATGCTTACATTTCATATAGTATCAATTTCGATTGGCATCTAATATTCCATACATATATACTTGTTTATGCTAAGGCTTGAGCTTCAACTTTGTTTCAATTGATTTAGCTTTCAATTGGTATCTTAATTCGAGCCTACGCATTGTTTTTGTTGGTATTTCATAAAGGGGGAGAAAAACTCGTATTTTATCTTTCAATTGGTATTTTGTTTTCCACTCCCACACTTTATGATTAAAAGTTTTTATTTAAAGCATATGATATCAAAATCAAATTTGTTTATATCTTTAAAAAGAATAATAATTTCAATTGGTATTAAGATTTATGTTTAGAAATTCAAAATTTGTAATGTTTAATTTCAATTTGTATCAAGATTGTTTATTTACAATTGATGTGATATTTGTTTACTTATCAATTAGTATCAAGATTTTTGTTTTTCAATTGGTATAGTTTCACTTTTAATTGGTATCAATATGCACTTCCTTGACACATTTTTAATTGGTATCATATTTGATTTGACCCCTCATTGACATTGTTTTTGTTTTAGACAAAAAGGGGGTGAACATTTTGTTTTTGATACATCCCTTTATTGATTCTTTGTTTTGAACAAAAAGGGGAGAAGAATATGTTTTATTAGTTTTGTTTTGTTTTTAACCCCTTTGTGATGATTGACAAAAAGGGGGAGAAGAATTTGAGTTTATATATGCATATTATGCATGTTTTATGTTTTTATTAAGTTCATTTGGTATCAAAGCATTATTTATAGAACATGTTTATTTTTGGTATCAAGAGCTTGTAAAAGAGATCATTAGTTTTGTTTTGCATATATTAAGTTTAATTGGTATCTAGAGCATGTTTATTTGTTTTTGAAAATTTCATTGGTATCTAGAGCCTTTTATTGCTTTATGCATATCTATGCATGTTTCGTGTTTCATACTCATTGCATATTTATGTTTATTTGTTTATGCATGAGTTAAGGGGGAGCTTCTTTGAAGCTTAACTTTAATCCATGCATATATAACTCCATGATTTTTATCATCATCAAAAAGGGGGAGATTGTTGGCCCAAAGGCCTTCCACTCTAGTTTTGATGATGATTAACTCATGTAGTTATGTGTACTAATAATCTTGTGATTTTAGTTTCAGATCATTAGTCAAGATATTAGTTGGTGATTAGCTTCAACAAGATGTTTTGGAAGCTATCCACATGGTGATTCAAGAACCGAGCATCAAGATCACATATAGCACTCATTGGAGTCTAGCTCGGTGGATCACGGAGTTTTGGATCGAGTCGGCTTGGAGACGGCGCTCTACAAGAAGACATCGGTACCATAGTTTAGTTTTGTGTTTAGATCCAATTTGTAAAGATTAGAATAGTATGATATGCTCAAGTTCACAACACACACGTTTCATGTTTTGGTTTTCGGTTTAACCGATCTTGGTTTGCATGAATAGATATTATATCAAAACAAGTTTACATGTTTAATGTATATTAGATTTGTTCTATATACATGCATGCTTCAACTATTTAAACAAACTTAGCTTGATAGTCTATTTCATGTGTTTTATGTTTTGGTATTTTTAACAAAACATATTTTTGGAATTAAAGTCAAAAACATGAATATATATATGTTTCTTGTATATTGGATTATATCCATATGCAACATGCTTCAAAGTGTTTAAATATCATGTTTTTGTATTTGAATGAGTTTTGGAAAAATCGGATTTTCATTTGGAAAATTCAAGTTTGGAAAAATACGGTTTTTGGTTTTTGGCAAAATTTCTATAACACAAAAATGGTTCATAATGTTTGAAATTTGTGTTGAAATTTTAACACAAGTTTATATTTCAATGTAAAATGATAAAACTATTTTTGTGTAATTTTAGAGATTTTATGGGAATTTTAGGATTAAAAATTACATGTTTTTCAGTCCCTGAACTGTTGCTGCCAGGCTAGGTCGGTCGACCGGACGGTCTACCGGACCAAGTAGCCGGTCGACCGTAGCGGTCGACCGACGTGCACGGATACGTGCACGCTGGCTACCCTTTTAGCCGGTCGACCGACTGAGAGCAGTTTGCTCTCGGGTTGCCCCCGGTCGACCGAGCGGTCGACCGGACAGAGAGCTGTTGCTCTCTGTATCTGGGCCCGGTCGACCGCCGGTCGACCGGTAGCTGCCAGCGGTCAAATGTGACCGTTGGCCGGTCGACCGATCGGTCGACCGGTAGTTCATTTCTGGCAGAATTTGCTGCCAACGGCTATATTTTTCTGGGGGCTATAAATACCCCATTAATGGCCTGTTTTCTAAAAGAATTTTTGGACGAATTTTCTGAGCTTTATCTAGTTTTTCACAGCAATCAAAAGAAGTTTTGGGCTTTAAATTGAACAATCCATTTGGTATTTTTGCTAGGGTTTAGAAAATCAAGAAAGGGTTTTTGGGGAAAGATTTTGATTCAACTTCTTCATCTTGGTTTCTAGTTTTTCCCAAAGATTTTCTTTGAGATTTTGATTTCCATTCCATTGGTTTTCTCCACACTTGAGCTACATCTACTATCTCATTCTATAGGATCATTGTGTGGGTAAGAAATTGTTTGTGGTTGTTTGTTAGACCACCAAGTTGTAAACCCAATCTTTGCTTGGCTTTGCCTTTCCCTCATTGTGTTGAGGAGGTTGTGCATTTGGGTTGTATCCCTCAAGTGGTGAGGTGATCCTTGTGTAAGCTTTGTGCTAATCCCTCAAGTTGTGAGGTGATTGTTTGTTGGCTTGGTGCTTTGCCTCTAGAAGGAGGTCGTGGTTGTAAAGAGAGGAGTTGGGTACTCCTTGTAATTGTTATTGCCCCAAATCCTCGGTGGAGGTTCCCTTTGTGGGAGTCCTTGTGGACAAGCTAGTGGAGTTGAAATCCTTCTGGGTGAAGGCGGGAATGTAGAGCTGGTGCTCGAACCTCGAAACATATCTTGTTATTTGCGCTTGATCCCTTGACTCTTACTCTATCTCTCTCTCTTTACTTTTGTGCCTTACATCATATTACATTGATCATTCATACTTATATGCTTTGCTTGGTTGTGTGCATCACTTGTTGCTTGCATATTGTGTAATTGCAATTAGTTTTTAAATTCCGCATTAAGTTCAATAGATTAGCATTATCACCTATTCACCCCCCCTCTAGGTGATTTCATTAATTTCAGGCTCTGTGCATGTGTGAACGTGTGTGTGTTTTGTGTGTGGGGATTTGGGTATTTCCCTTTCCTCTCTCTCTCTCTACCACTCTCTCACTCTATGTGTTGTGTGTGTTTTCCATTGATTATTGGCAGTCCGAAAAACTTACAAAATTGTGAAGAGAAAATTACAAGTAACAAAAAAAAAAGAAAAAGATTACAAGTATCTCTTCTGAGATTCTTGAGAAGTGTGCCGGTGAGAGTCTGATCAGCGCGCGATCACTTTGTCCTGTTGACGATGCAAGCGATCGATTTTCGAATGCTACTGCTTGGAAATTCCTTCTCGCCTGGTTCCAGAGATTCCTTGAAAGGGGGGAAGGCCTTAGGGTATTAACACCCTAAACTTAGAGAAATAATTCTCTGGAACTTCTGAAAAACAAGAAAAAGTTAGCCTTGCTAGCTCTCTCGATGCCTTCAACTTGATGCCTGATCCTTGCCTGCTCTCTTGATGTCTGGTGCCCATGCCTTTAGCTCTGATGCTTCCTCCTTTGAGCTCATTCTCATATGAGTTATTTATAGGCTCTTGAGGGGTGTAACTGCCCCTAAAATTTAGTCATAACTGATAAAGTCAGTTAGTCTCGTGCCAGACACTATTCTGAGCTTCGCACGAGGCTATAACGCTCGCGCGAAGCTAAAACTGAGCCGCATGTGAGGCTAGACAGACGGGTGAGCCTATGACTCGCCTATTGATCCGCCTCTTCTGCTGAACATGGGGCGAAGTTGGCGGGTGTAACCTCCCACTTAAAATGGCATTAACCCCACAAAATACTAGGTCAAATTTTTGACTGGGCCAACCATCCATAGGGGCGTAGGAAGCCTCGTACAAGGCTGGTTTTAGCCTCACGCGAGGCTAGTATAGCTCCTCAGGCGAAGCTCTAAGAAAGCTTCAGGCGAAGCTATAATAAGCTTCAGGCGAAGCTGTAGATAGCTTCAAGCGAAGCTAAAGGTTAGCTCTTTATAGAGCTATGTAGAGCTTCAAGCGAAGCTCTCAAGAGAATTTTTAGGCGAAGCTAATACCTTAGCCTTTTACCAATGCTATATAGCGTCAAGCGAAGCTAAAGATTAGCTCTTTGCAGAGTTGTGTAGAGCTTCAAGCGAAGCTCTCAAGAGAAGCTTCAGGCGAAGCAAATACCTTAGCATTTTAATAAGGCTATAAAGCTTCAAGCGAAACTAAAGATTAGCTCTTTACAAAGTTGTGTAGAGCTTCAAACGAAGCTCTTAAGAGAAGCTTCAGGCGAAGCTAATATCTTAGCTCTTTAACAAGGTTATGAAGCTTCAAGCGAAGCTATCCTCTGGGTCATGCTTAGGCCTTGTTACAGGTGATGCTTAGTTTACTGTCTGCTTCACTAGATCAGTAAGTTTCAAGACATCACTTGGTCTCTGAGGATGGGTAGATCTTAGTCGTCAGTTTGTCTGCATCTTATCTTTTGTAAATGTCAACAAGTTGGGATGTTGTTTGGACCGATTGAAATACCACCAGGGGGAGTTTGTCATTTTGGAGTGTCAACAAAACCCCCTTCAAAGTTTTCATAAATCTGCAATGAGATGGTTTAGATTTCAAAATACTTTAAATTGCTTCAATTTGTTGAAGAAAAGATCACTGATATGTGGATTTGAGCTTCGCCTTAACGGTTGGATTCAGTCTCGCCTTCAGGGCTGAACTTTAGCCCTGCTTCTAGGCTGGAATAGCCTCACATTTGGGCTGGAACAGGCTTGCCCTTGGGGTAGCCTCGCCTTTGGGCTGGAACAGGCTCGCCCTTGGGGTAGCCTCGCCTGTTGGGCTCTTTTAAGCAACTTCACCTTCAAGGAGAAGTTGATGTTGGCCCAAAGGCCCAGCACTCTAGTTTTGATGATGATTAACTCATGTAGTTATTGTACTAATGATCTTGTGCTTATTTAGTTTCAGAAATTTGATCAAGATCTTAGTAGGTGTTTAGCTTCAACAAAAGATTTGAAGTCAAGTTTTGAAGCTAGCACGTGTTTATTCAAGAGCTCGCGCATCAAGATCACATCAAGTTAAAGTCTAGCTCATTGGATCAAGGTTTGGACCAAGTTAAGAAGGAGAAGAAGATTTTCATGAGAAGATTTTCAAGAAGACTTGAGTCATATTTGTAAGTGTTAAGATTTGTTTTTAGATAAAATGTAAAGGATAGATTAGTTGTAGATTGCTCAAGTTTATACACACACAAAAAAATTTATATGTGTTTCATAAAACAGTTTTTATTTTATAAAATACCGTTTTAGTTTTTAAGCTTCAAGTATACATCTTTGTGTTTGATGAATAGAGTTCATCAAAACAAGTTTATATGGTTTATATGTGTTTTGGATTTCATCCATACACATTATTGGATCAAATATTTAGAAAAACTTATTTGATGTTTTTTATATCATGTGTTTGAGTTTTGAATTTATCAAAACTTATTTTAGAGCTTATTATGAAAAACATAGATATTTCATCTTATATGTGTACTGGATCATATCCATACACACTAAGCTTCAAAAGTGTTTAAAATATCTTATTTTTGTATTTGGAGAAGTTTTGAAAAATCATTTTTCAATTTGGAGATTGTTTTTGAAAAATACGTTTTTTGTTTAAGGCCAAAATTTCTATATCACAAAAATAGTTCAAAATGCTTGTAATATGTATTGATTTTTAATCAAATATGTTTGTATATCAAAGTATTTCAATGAACCTATTTTTGTAGATTTTATGTGAATTTATGGAATTTTATTGGAGTTAAAAAGATAAGTTTTCAAGTTCCAAAATCCCAGCCAGACTCAGCTGGCGGTCGACCGGACAGTAAACCGGACCAGGAGTGGGTCGACCGGACCGGTCGACCGATGTGCACGAGACGTGCACAAAGGACAAGCCTACAAAGCACGGTCGACCGACTGAAAGCACCCAGCTCTCGGGTGCGATCGGTCGACCGGGCGGTCGACCGATAAGCTTGGCCCGGTCGACCGGGCGGGCGACTGGAGGCACACCGGTCAGAAATCTGACCGTAGGCTGGTCGACCGGGCCGACAGCAAGATTTTCTGCTGAGTTGGACCCCAATAGCTAGTTTTTGGAGGCCTATATATTGGGGCTATTTTGGGCTGTTTCACATAAGATTTTGAGTGGGGTTCAAGCTAGTTTTTCCCATCTATTTCAGAGGTTTTCTCCACTTGTTTTAGAGCAAATACTTCATATCAAAAGGAGAGTTTTCAAGAGTGTTTTGCAAAAGAGATTTCTTGAGTTTTTCCTCCACTACTCTATCTTGTTTTCTCACGCATACTTGAACTATCCATTGGTATATCAATTCTCTAGGGATCTTTGTTGTGAGAGTGTTTTTAGGTGATCAAAGTGTTGAGATCATCAAAGTGTTCATCTTGTATTTGAGGAGGCAAACTTGCGGGTTCCTGTTGTTTCGAGTTCTTGTGGGAGCTCGGTGTAGAGGTGCGGCCACGGCAAGCTAGTGTGCATGCGTGTGTTATTCTTGCGGGAACAAGAGAGGGACTAGTGAGTTCAAGAGTTCTAGTGTGAATTTCTTATAGGTGTTGCGGCACCGAGTGATCCGGTGGAATCGTTTTTAGTGAAAATCCTTCATAGTGTGAAGGCGGGGACGTAGAGCAAGGGTGCTCGAACCTCGAAACAAATCTCCCGTGTTTGCGATTGCTCTCTTTATCTCTCACTTGTGTTTATATCTTGCATGCTTACATTACTTATATCTGTATATGCTTGATATATCTTGTGCCTTATTGATATATGCTTGGGAGTGTTTGCTCACACTTTATTCAACCAAGAGAGCCATAGTGGTACCTCAACTCTTAATCTAGAGGATCTTGAGAGATAGTCCAGAGTCCTTCACCGGAATTCGGCTACACTCTTGTGTTATACTTGGTGTGTTATGCATAATAGCTTTTAGTTTGCTTAAATAGTTTTTAATTCCGCATTATTTATCATTAGATTAGCTAGTCACCTATTCACCTCCCTCTAGGTGACCTACAAGTGGTATCAGAGCTTGGTGCTCTTGATTTGGGTCTAACAACCTTGAGTTAAAGATCCTTATTTTTAACTAATCACAGTATTTGTTTACACACATATGGATTTCATGTCACCTCCCATGTTTGGCATTCTTAACATCAAAACTTGGAAAGTTAAGATGTCCATGTACCTCAAAGCCCTAGGTATTCAAGTTTATTTTGCCACTATTAAAAATTCATATTGTTTAAATGACAAAAATCTTGAGGCTAATGCAAAAGCCCTTTCATGCTTTAAGATCTACCCTAAATGATGAATATCTATCTAGGGTTGCTAACTTTGATTCAGCTTTTGTATTATGGAACACTCTAGTCTCCCTTGGTGAACAAAAGCAATACTATGCGGAGAGCGACTCGGATGATGGAAGTGATGCTTTCAACATATGCTACATGGTCCAAGGGGATGACCCCCTTGAGGTAAATTCTGAATCCGAACTTGATGAGGATGTTGACATGTCATATGATGAGCTTGCTTTATTTTGTCAGCAACTTCTTGAAAAATATGATTTGCTCAAAAAGGATAATAAAAGATTAAAGAATAAATATGATTCCATGTCAAAAGAGAAATATTCTTTTCAAAATAAATTTGAATGCATTTCAAAAGAAAATGAGCTTTTGAAAAAGGAGAATATTTTCTTGTCCTCTAAATTAAATGATATTTGTGAAGGAAATAATTCTTTGAAAAATAAAATTATTTTGGTGGAAAAAGAAAAAGAAATTGCTTTAGAAGAAAACAACTCTTTGAAAAGGAAAATTGTTTCAAAAGAAAAAGAAAACGTTTCTAAAAAGAATAGATTGTTGATTCTCATACTTTTCATGCTACTATTGATAAAAATGAGATTCATATTTTAAAAAATAGAATTGATTATTTGAGCTCAACTTTGAGCAATTGTGCATTCAACTATTCTACATTGAAAACCTTGTTTCAAAAGAAACAAGTTCCACTTGCTCATGCACATAACCCACGGCATACATATGCACACTATGCTCACAATTACACTCATTCTCATATGCATGCTAGAGTGTACAAATGTACACATTGTGGCCGCAAAGGCCATTTAGCAAAATTTTGTTTTGATAAGATTAATTCTATAAATTTTGCTAATAAAAATGTTTGGGTTCCTTATGATGCTAACCCCGTGGACCCAAAAAGAAATGGGTACCAAAATCCTCACCTCTTGTGTTTGATGTAGGTGTGGGCTCTCATATGATGTGAGAGTTATGGTGCCTTGATGGTGGATGCATGAGCTAGATGGACTTCAAGAAAGTTTAGTGGGAAGATCACCATAGTTTGGAGACTTAGAAAATAGTTCATATGGTTTGGTAACTAGCTCTAAACTCCTATTCTATTTACATGCTTTTGTATAAATATTTTTAGCATGTTTTGGTTTTGTACTTCATGAGGTGAATACTTGTTTAGATATAGTTTTCATTAAAACTTGTGTCTATACCTGTACAAGTAGTGAGCGATAATTGATTATTATATGTTTGTGCTTCAATACTCATTTGTACTCATTATATGTACATGTATAATCTAGTTTTGATGATTCATTAATTTATACTCGTTTTCCCTATCTTTGTACATGTTTTGCTTCATGTATATATTATATTTGTCTAAAACTACTAAATATACATGCATACCTTTGAGTCACTTGCCTTCATGCAAATTCTATTATGAACTCTTTTCTGTTTGGGATATGTATATATATATTTATTTTTTTGATAAAACATACAATACCTTGAAGTTTGTTTTTAATAAAAAATAAATTTTTATGATGCTTTGGTATTTTGAGCTTTATTGATTATTTTCATGAATATGCTATTCACTTGATTCTTGTACACTCACATTTTTTTTGTTTACTCATGACTTTGTTTTCATGAGCATTTATGAGCATTATAGATTTCAAGTGTCAACTCTTGTGTATTTAGCATGCTTCATGGAAGATATGATTTGTTTTCATATTTGAAGGATCTTTAACTAGTTTTTTTTTTAAAATTACTTAAACTAGTTATTTATTCTTCATTTGGTAGTGTTTTTCATTTACAACTATTTTTAAATCTTATTTTTGAAAACTTCTACCCTTAAAGGGCGGATAGTTGGGCGACCATGCCTTGTATGCTCTAAATTGAAAATCTTTTAAACATGTGCATGAATAGGGTGGATAGTTATGAGCTATACACATGATCTTCATAGAATTTTATTTTGTATACTCATATATGTTTCTTATATATGTATGCTTCAAATTTCACTTAATATCAATTTCAATTAGTATTTCCATTTTCATGCATATATGATTTGATTGTGCTTGTTTTACAATATTTACATATTTAAAGCACAAATAATGTTTATGCTAAGCTTGACTTAAATTTAAATGCTCAATAAGCTTATGCATTATTTCAATTGGTATTTCAATTGACTTTTAATTGATATCAATATATACTTCATATTTACTTTTCAATTGGTATCAAAACCTACAAGATATTTCTATGGTATCAAAATTTATAATTTTTCAATTGGTATCGAAAATCTACTTTTGGTATCTTAAAATTTTGCTTATTTACAAATGGTACCAACTTTTGTTTTGTCAACTACAATTTGATTTCATTGGTATCAAAATTTACTTTGTTAACTTAAGAAATTTCAAATTTGTTTTAAAAGTGGTTTTTCAAAATTTGTTGACATTTATTGTCTATATGCAAGAGGAGTTTAACATCTCTCTATATATAAATTCATGTTGAGTGTATCTCACATTGAGGAGCTTGACATCTTCTTTTTGTGGTACACGTGTGTAGGGGGAGCTTAACATCTCCACTTATATATTGTATATTATTCTTTATGTGGGTTAGGGTCTTGTCATCCCTTCTTCATATAATGCATGTATGCAGGGGGAGCTAACTTTACGTCTCTCTTCTTCATGAATGTATATCACACATATATCTTTTTTGTTTGATTTGTTTTCACCCTTTATTGAAGAATTGACAAAAGGGGGAGAAGAATTTGAGAGTTTATATATGCATGTTTATTTCTTGTTTATGCAAAAAGGGGAAAAGAATTTAGTGAATTTATGCATGATTATCTCCTTGTTTATGCATATATATTTTTGTTTAGTTTATGCACTTTATTGAATATATCTTTATGTTTATTGCTATGCATGAGTTAAGGGGGAGCTTCAATGATGCTTATCTTTAATCCGTACATATATAACTCCATGAGTTTTGTAATCATCAAAAAGGGGGAGATTGTTGGCCCAAAGGCCTATCCCTCTAGTTTTGATGATGATTAACTCATGTGGTTATTGTACTAATGATCTTGTGCTTATTTAGTTTCAGATATTTGATCAAGATCTTAGTAGGTGTTTAGCTTCAAAAAAAGATTTGAAGTCAAGTTTTAAAGCTAGCACGTGTTGATTCAAAAGCTCGCGCATCAAGATCGCATCAAGTACTCAAGAGGAGTCTAGCTCATTGGATCAAGATTTGGACCAAGTCAAGAAGGAGAAGAAGATTTTCAGAGATTTTCAAGAAGACTTGAGTCATGTTTGTAAGTGTTAAGATTGTTTTTAGATAAAATGTAAAGGATAGATTAGTTGTGGATTGCTCAAGTTTATACACACACACATACACACAAATTTATATGTGTTTCATAAAACAGTTTTGATTTTGAAAAATACCGTTTTAGTTTTTGAGCTTCAAGTATACATCTTTGTGTTTCATGAATAGAGTTCATCAAAACAAGTTTATATGATTTATATATGTTTTAGATATTATCCATACACATTGTTGGTTCAAATATTTAGAAAAACTTATTTGATGTTTTCTATATCATGTGTTTGAGTTTTGGATTTATTAAAACTTATTTTAGAACTTATTGTAAAAAATATAGATATTTCATCTTATATGTGTACTGGATCATATCCATACACACTAAGCTTCAAAAGTGTTTAAAATATCTTATTTTTGTATGTGGAGAAGTTTTGAAAAAATTATTTTTCAATTTGGAGATTTTTTGCAAAATACGATTTTTGTTTAAGGCCAAAATTTCTATATCAAAAATAGTTCAAAATGTTTGTAATATGTATTGATTTTTAATCAAATATGTTTGTATATCAAAGTATTTCAATGAACCTATTTTTGTAGATTTATGTGAATTTATGGGATTTTATTGGAGTTAAAAGACAAGTTTTCAAGTTCCAAAATCCCAGCCAGACTCAGTTGACGGTCGACGGGACTAGAAGTCGGTCGACCAGACTGGTCGACTGGCTGAAAGCACCCAGCTCTCGGGTGCGGCCGGTCGATCGGACAGTCGACCGATAGGCTTGGCCCGGTAGACCGGGAGGTCGACCGGAGGCATAACGGTCAGAAATCCGACCGTTGGCCGGTCGACCGGGCGGTCGACCGACAGCAGGATTTCCTGCTGAGTTGGACCCCAACGGCAAGTTTTTAGAGGCCTATATATTGGGGCTATTTTGGGTTGTTTCACATAAGATTTTGAGTGGGTTTTCAAGCTAGTTTTTCTCATCTATTGTCAGAGGTTTTCTCCACTTGTTTTAGAGCAAATACTTCTATATCAAAAGGAGAGTTTTCAAAAATGTTTTGCAAAAGAGATTTCTTGAGTTTTTCCTCCACTACTCTATCTTCTTTTCTCACAAATACTTGAGCTATCCATTGCTATATCAATCCTCTAGGGATCTTTGTTGTGAGAGTATTTTTAGGTGATCAAAGTGTTGAGATCGCCAAAGTGTTCATCTTGTATTTGAGGAGACGAACTTGCGGGTTCGTGTTGTTTCGAGTTCTTGTGGGAGCTCAGTGTAGAGGTGCGGCCTCGGCAAGCTAGTGTGCTTGCGTGTGTTGTTCTTGCAGGAACAAGAGAGGAACTAGTGAGTCCAAGAGTTCTAGTGTGAACTCCTTGTAGGTGTTGCGGCACCGAGTGATCCGGTGGGATCGTTTTTAGTGGAAATTCTTCATAGTGTTGAAGGCGGGGACGTAGAGCAAGGGTGCTCGAACCTCGAAACAAATCTCCCGTGTTTGTGATTGCTCTCTATCTCTCACTTGTGTTTATATCTTGCATGCTTACATTGCTTATATCTTTATATGCTTGATATATCTGTGGCCTTATTGATATATACTTGAGAGTGTTTGCTCACACTTGTATTCAACCAAGAGAGCCATAGTAGCACCTCAACTCTTAATCTAGAGGAATCTTGAGCAGATAGTCCAGAGCCCTTCACCGGGAATTCGGATACACTCTTGTTTTATACTTGGTGTGTTATGCTTAATAGTTTTTAGTTTACTTAAATAATTTTTAATTCTGCATTATTTATCATTAGATTAGCTAGTCATCTATTCACCCCCCCTCTAGGTGACCTACAGTTGATTCATCAGTGCCATGTCGGTTTTTGTTCCGCCGTCGGACTAGTTGATGAGGGTAATACAATATGGGCCTATAGTGTGACAAGCTTCCTTTTAGCCGATTACCGCACACCAAGGTTCTCCCACTTGCATTACCTACATCAAGTATCCGATATCGTACATAATTCGGCCAACAATAGTCTTCCTTTGGGCCGGCTATTGTCCACATGAAATATATACGCAATTAAATAAGCTCTTTTATAAATTCTTTAACCTGAACATGTATATATCATTATCTGTGTGTTATCTACTGTAGTAAACATCAATATCCATCATGCTAGAACAATAAAAGTAATATAATAAATATTGATAAAGTGGAAGCATGTAAGGATACATATAAGCATGGTAAACATACACTTTAATGTTTTATTTATGTCAACTAACTACTATTTTGTCATGTCTAGTACCTGTATTACTGTAATGCTCGTCAAGAGCTTTGAAACGACTATTTACACGCTCAAAACAGAGGTCGGATGAGCCCGTAATGGCTAAATAAAGTTTCTATTGGTAAAATGGGTCTGCAGTGTTTATCGGGTCTGGATCAGACTCGACCCGCAATGGTTAAGTTATTGTTTCTTTCTTATTGGGCCGGGTTTAAATAAACTGGATAAAATCCAATAAATTCTAATGTGAGACCAATTGAGAATATATTAAATGAGTTTGCTTAGTAGATTTAAATTTTGTATCTATATAAAAAAAATATAATCCTAATCAATCTCATAATCCCAAATTAAGGAAACCTTAACCCTCAAAAAAAAATTCGTGTTGCCACTGTGCACTGCCGGCCCATGGTGGCCGGTGGCGCGCGCATGCGCTAGCATGCGTGCTGCCACCCATGAAGGCGCCTGTGCAGGCGTCCTGAGTTTGCTTCTTTTTTTCTAATTCTATTTTCTAAACCAAAACAGAAATTAAAAAATCAATAAACATATAGAAAAATTTTCAATATATATATATATATATATATATATATATATATATATATATATATATATATATATATATATGATTCAATTAATTTTCTCTAATTTAATTCAATTATTATGAGACATAAATAAATTATTGAATTAGAGGGAAAAATGAAGAGATTGTTCATGATATCAATAGATCAAGATAAAAAAAATTTCACTTTATATCCCGATGATCCGATAAAGAGGAGGCTCTGATACCAATTATTAGATCTAATTTTATTCCTACAATATCTCATATATACATAGCCTCTTTATCATGATCAAAGGGAAGGAAAGGTTTAAGGCATACTGATTCCCTCATAAAAGAGATGCCGAAGATTGCACGATCTCGAAGACTCCAGAGTTGAGGGAGAGAATTCTTCTCTCTAGCCACCAAGTTCTCTTCTTTATCCTAGAGGATAAGGGAGACCTCCAAGAGAGAGATTAGGTCATTGTCGTGGAGAGGGAACCCTATGAAATCACCTAGAAAGGGGGTGAATAGGTGACTAGCTAATCTAATGAAGAATTAATGCGGAATTAAAACTATTTAAGCAAACTATAAACTATTATGCCAAAAATACAAGGTATAATATAAGAGTGTAGCCGAATTCCAATGACAGGCTCTAGACTATCTCCTCAAGATTCCTCTAGATAAGAGTTGAGGTGCCGCTATGGCTCTCTTGGTTGAATACAAGTGTGAGCAAACAATCCCCAGCATATAACAATTAAGCACAAGTATATCAAGCAAGTAATGAATATGAACAATAAGAGCATGCAAAATATAAACACAAGTAAGAAATAGAGAGAGAGCAATCGCAAACACGGGAGATTTGTTTTGAGGTTCGAGCACCCTTACTCTACGTCCCCGCCTTCAACACTATGAAGGATTTTCACTAAAACCGATCCCACCGAATCACTCGGTGTCGCAACACCTACAACGAGTTCACATTAGAACTCCTTGAACTCACTAGTCCCTCTCTTGTTCCTGCAAGAACTACACACCGCAAGCACATAGCTTGCCGAGGCCGCACCTCTATACCGAGCTCTCACAAGAACTCGAAACAATGCGAACCCGCAAGTCCGCCTCCTTAAATACTAAGATGAACACTTTGGTGATCTCAATACTTTGATCACCTAAAACTCTCTCACAACAAAGATTCCTATAGGATTGATATAGCAATGGATAGCTCAAGTGTGTGTGAGAAAACTAGGATTGATTTGGTGGTGAAAAACTCAAGAAAACTCTTTTCTTAAACACTCTTGAAAAACTCTCCTTTCGATATGAAAGTATTGGTTCTAAAAACATGTGGAGAAAACCACTGAGATGGTGGAAAAAACTAGCCCAAAACTCTCTCAAAATCTTGTAGAAAACAGTCCAAGGGAAGCCCCGTTTATAGGCTCCCAAAGTATTGCCGTTGGAGGCCAACTCAGCAAACTGGTCTGTTGCCGGTCGACCATCCGATCGACCGGCCAACGGTCAAATTTCTGACCGTTGTGCCAGCGGTCGACCGGTTGGTCGACCGTAAACTGGCAAATGACCTAGCGGTCGACCGCCCGGTTGACCGGGCCATTTCCAGAGAGTAGAGGCTCTCTGGAGGTAGACCGTGCGGTCGACCGACCCTGGTTGTGCACGTTTGTGCACATCGGTCGACCGCTTGACCGACCAACTTCTGACTCGGTCGACCGGCAGAGGCCAGTCCAACTATTTTTAGGGATTTAAAACATGATCTTTTTACCTTCAATAAATTCCCATAAATTCTCATAAATTCTACAAAAATAAGTTCATTGATATACTTTGATATACAAACATGTTTGAGTAAAAATCAAAACATGTTACAAACATTTTGAACTATTTTTGTAATATAAAAGTTTTGCCTTAAACGAAAATCTGTATTTTTCAAAACGATTTTTCCAAAACTTTTCCAAATACAAAAACAAGATATTCTAAATATTTTGAAGCTTAGTGTATATGGATATGATCCACTACACATATGATGAAATATCTAAGTTTTTTGATAACAAGCTCTAAAATAAGTTTTGATAAAACATATGTATATTTTTAAGCTTAAAAATCAAACCGGTATTTTTTAAACGAAAACTCTTTATGAAAACACATATAAATCTTGTGTATGAGTGTATATGAACTTGAGCAATCCACCAACTAATCTATCCTTTATATTTTATCTAAAAGGCCATCATGCATTAAACTAATATTATTTTCATTATCATCGAGATAGTCTATACCTATTGGTACTTTTAGCATGACAAATAGAATATGCGTAGGTGAATGAGATAACCATACACGACTCCATGATTCCAAGTCATAGATTTAGATGGAGTAAAAGTCTAAGAATCGTTTGAAACTGATCTCTCTCATGTACTTGATATTTATTTTAGTTTAAATTGACAATTTAGAAAAGATAAAAAAAGAGAATCAATTGTTTTCTTCTGCAATTTTTTTATAAAATTCAACACAAATCTCCCTTAAGATTGACTCGGTCTTGCTACTTTACTCGTGTTTAATAGCTCAGATTCAACTTTTAGATTTGCATTGTTTTGCGGATTTAATGACAACCGTTTAAAACAATCAGTGCAATGAACATAAAAAATGTAAGTGAAGAGATATACAAACTTGCAAAAGGGTCAGACATCACTCCTTGTGTTGTAAATTACAATTGTGTAGAGAGAATAATTTTTATACATCAATGGGAGAAATTACATCAGAACTTTTTACTTGCATACTTGGAAATTTCACAATTACTCAGTTTATTTGAAGATAGCTTCATTAAGCTCTTTTACTTCTTGTCTCAATTCTGTATAGGAACTAGGAAGTGAGTAAATCAACAAAAATGAGGCATGAAACTTAATACTTTGTGTCAGACAAGCATCATATGTCTGAAATTTCAGCGCTAACAACTAAAAAGGTACAATATATACACAACATGTGAAGATCCAATGACAACTTCAATGCGCTAACATCTACACGTGTGAAGATCTGCGACAACTTCCAATGAGCACTCTCACTGGCTTTTCCAAATTCTCAAATTTCTCTGGTGGATTTTCATTGAAGGGTTGTTTGGATTGAATCCAAAAAAAACTTATTTCTATGGATCTGTCGCATCACCAAACAATCCCTGCGTGATCACTGTGGTTTCCTCTCCCCATCGCTATGAAACCAAAAATGGGTTTTTAGTGGGGACCCAACTCATCTTGATTTTTTTCCAGCAGTAATGAACCAGACACACAGTTGGGAAATTGCTGATGTGGAGGCTTCTACAGTATTTTTCATAGGGGCTTTTTCTCCTAATAAACAGGCCCCGAGTGATTTGACACAAATGGAAAAGGAGAAAAGAAAATTCGTTCTTTCAAATTATTACAAAGATATACTACCTTTCTTCCACTGCCAGAGACGAAGCCCATAGCACAAGTGGTGGCACAAAATAACTTGACGAGATTTAAAGCTTTTAGATCTTTTTACTTTTCCTCTTCCTTCCATTCTTGAGAGAGGCTTGACATACTAGCATTCAAATAATCCACATGGAAAATACAAGAAATAAGGTATAACAAATTTGTTCTTCCAAAATAAAGATATAACTAATTTATTTAAACCAGCATTCGAACCATTCATCAGTTAAACCACTAAAATTTATGAAGAATTCCCATGTAGCAAGGACACTTCTATGAAGAAGCCATAACTTTGAACACCACTTCCTGGACACCCATTACATTCACAAATTTATAAATATACTTTTTTTCATTTTGGACACTTCTCACGCACTTTTTGGATGCATTTTCTAAAATAAACAGAGTAATATAAAACATATGATTGGTTAAGCTTTAGTATATATGTAAACTATTGTATTATCAGAAACATGTGTCTTGTGCATTTGTGTGTCTCTGTGTGTGGTTACGTAGTCTCCTTGTTGTTCTGTTTTAGTTATCACTTACCATCACTGTCAATTTATGTAATCGATTGTCATGTTTCCATGTCCGCATGTTATTAAAACATAAAAGCAGATTCGAGAAAAGGTTCACAATTAGTTATTACAGGAATGCAAAAGAACAACATACCAGTCGCTTGCAACAATAATGTCAAAGGTATTCTGGATACCTATAGCTTGATTCTGATTCCAATATAATAGCATTGAATTTACTTTCAAATTTCCGAAAATGCCGGCATTTAGATTTATGTTGCGCGGAATATCTGAACGTTAAGGAAGTGAGATAAAGAATACTGAAGGCAAGCAGATAAGCAAAGTTTACTAATTGCTAAGAATATATAGATTATAGTACACAATACCTGAAAAATTTAACATGTTAGCAACAGAACATTAAAGTTCTCATTCTTATTCATTGAAAATCCAGGAAGTAGCATAAAAAGCAAATCTCCTCATGTAAGGTGTGCTATTTGCCTGCTTATACAATAAGCATCTGCTCGTAAGTTGATTTAATAAAATAGTGATGAATAATCTGCATGCAAGGATCATAAGACAGAACAAAAAGTCCTTCAATAATCAGTCATCAGAGTTCAAAAAAATTGAAAAGAAAATGCAAACCTTGTCTTATTAGGTATACCTTAAAACAAATCTTCATAGAATAAACATCTTAAGAAGATTTTGCGTCTTCATATATAGACCTACCCAAGTAGAGATAAGAAGCTACATGCAAATATACGGTAACATTAAAGGCCATTAAGGCGAAGTACACAGTAACACTCACCTTGTTAACAAGCACAACCATATAGCTTATGCCATCTAGTAAGGATAAGAATCCTTCATTTCAAATTTTTGTCTTTGTAACATGAGCTTAAATGACATACCAGTAAGGTAAATTCTAACGGGCCTACCACGTCATCACAAGTCCATCCTGTGTCAGTGGTGTACTTGGCTAGAGATTTGGCATCAATTCAGCTGCTGGCATCAAGTTGAAAGCTAATTAAAAATTTCATCTAATTTACATGTAATCTTCAAAAGAAAGGATTGAGCACCATATCCGACCACATTCTATTACGAGCACGCTTATATAAATTGATTTCCAAAAGATAAAATGGCATTTTACTTCAAATGGATGGATAGACGAGCTCAAAATCTTCAACTATGTATGATAAGAGAACATCTGCTCTATTATGCCAACAGGGGAAATATGGAGTTCTATAGAGATCTAGGGAGTTACTGACATGGAACAACCTTTTGCTACCACTATAAATTTTCCCACCAAAAATAACTAGGCTGTAATGAATTTATGGAAATATAAATCAGTATTCAATATATTATGCAATTAACACTCAACAAGGACAAATTGAGAGGGTTTATTTTCAGAACTGCTCCATGTAGACCAGAATACATATAACTTTGAAAAGTTGCAAATAAAAGATGAAAATATTTGTAACACCCTGGTTATTGAAAATCATGATTTATATTTTAATTCTTGATTTAAGATGTTATACAAATTAGCTGAGGTGATGATCGAATTAATCTGATGTAAAAATGGATTTTTAGAAATTTTGGGAAATTTTGAGAGAAGAATAAATTGGAAACTTGAATTTATATGCTATGTATGTGTGAAAATTGTATAATACGATCATTCTTGTATGAATACAATTATACATAAATTTACACAATATTGTGTATGTAATCATATGTATTAAGTTGGTGAATGAATAATTGTATAAACACAAAGAAATACAGTCAAACTCTAATGAAATACCATAATATATTATTAATGTGTGGTTAGCAGAAGGGGTAGGTGAGGGGTGATGAAGGGCTAGGATATTCTAGTAAATTGTGTGTCTAAGTGGCATGAGGAGAGATGGAGATATATTGTTAATTTGAGAAAATAAATAAATATGGGAGGGGTTTTGTGCAAATGGGAAGAAAAATAATCCCCTCATTCATCTCCCTTCATCCCTCATCTGAATTTGTTGGAACCCATCAAAGAAAACCCCAAAAATTTCATCTCCCAAAATCTCTCAATCCTTCAATCCCTTTCTCCCTATTTCCCTCTCCCCCTCTCTGGTACTGGGCGGCAGCAACCCAGTGTACGCGCATCGGCAAGCTGCGCCGGCGCAGGCCGCGCTGACCGTGCGCGCGGTGGCGAGCGGCTGCATGGGGAGGCCGCTGTCGGCGGCCTGAATGGAGGGGGCAGCCGCCCTTACTACACTCCCACACACTCTCTCCCTCTCTTGGTAAGTTGATCAAAACCCTAAAAAGAACCTTTCTTTCTCTCTCTTGATTTTCTCTTCTTAATTCATTCTTCTCTTTCTATGGTGATGGTCGGCTATGGCACGGGCAGCAAAGCGGAGGCGCGGCGACTTCGAAGAGGAGATCTATGGTGAGGGAGTTTTCTTGATAAATTTCTCTTGAAATGCTTTGAAAAAAATTAAGTAAATTGTTAGGGTATATAGCCTTAGATCTCATGCTATATTGCTTAATTTCAAATGATAATAATGAATTTTGTTGTGGTTGAAATTTTAGTCATTGAGTAAGAAGAAGAGATGGGGGTGACGAGCCTCTTTGATCTACTTCTTTCACATTTTCTTACAAAAATAATTCATGACCTAAATAATTTATTGTGAGTAGAGTAATTAAATAAGAGAATTTCTAGTTATGAATTTAATTTAATTGAAGAGATTAAAGGAATTTAAGAATAACCCAAAGTTCGAACACTTTAAGAATATATGTGCAAATCTGTCCAGTTTTTGAAATCTAGAAATCTAGAGTTAATTCGTCACTATATTAAGAACAATAAGTATCAAGTAATATACAGTTGAAAAGATAATCGAGTCTACTTTCCAATGGCCTTTACCGTATACTTATTGGAGGTTTGAACTTAGAATTAGTGCTGAAATAATATTGACTGGTTTAAATTGTTGTGTTGCAGGACTTATGCATAATAAAAGTGCTTCTGTCTATTTAGAACTATTTATATAAGTGAAGCAGATCATGTAATATATCATTAGACAGATAATTAAGTCTAAATTCTTGGGAGGTTTTCATGTCTTCTTCTGATGTCTAAATAAAAGTTATGATAAAAACACAGTCGGTTGTTCTGACGGACAGAACTGTAGAATATTATTTAAACAGTAAGTTTTCATCTAATTATCATTGTTAAATTGAACTACATATAGTATATGATAGACCATTAGAAAGATATGAGAGTCTACTTTCTTGTGATTTTCAACGTTTCGCAATCGGGCATGTGTGATAAGAGTTATCATCAAAACACTACTAAGTATTCAAGTTAAAAATTCTACAAGAATTCGATTCAGGTAATTGATGTACTTTAAACACATATGTAATGATAGCAAAAGAGGTTATATGCCTTATGGGCCAAAAAATTTTGTGATAAATGCTTAATTAATGAGTAACATAAACCCAACTTCTAGTTTATGTGAAATGAGTATGAAAACTTAATCTAATGATGGTACATGAGAACATATCGGTTTGTGGAATATTCCTAATGTATAACTTGACAATATTCATGTGTCACATGGTGTGGACTCAAAATATTTTATCATGGGAAAATATTTTATATGTGATAGATTATTGCCAAATTATCATGTATACGAGCTCGAATATCAAACTATCATGTACTGAGTATACAAGATTGATTGTGAGTAAATTGGATTCACTAATTTAGTAAATGCAAGAATGATCAGAATTTTGCCATAGATAAGATCATAAAGTTAGTGAACCATTTCTAATTGTTGAAAGAAAAATTTTATATAAATTGGATGGCTAATTGAATGTTGCATTAACTATTATAGAATATAAAAAATTGATAAGTAAACTTGAGAATTATTAATCCTTGCAAAGCTTATAGGTTAATAGAGAATCTGATGATGTATTTCGGAGATGGTGAGCGATCCAACTTCGACCTCACTGGAATAAAAGAGACATAAGATCATGTTTTGAGATAAATTAAGTTTTATCAATGAGTATAAATAATAGGAAGAAAAATTAATAATATAACATTGAAGGTGAAAAACTGTCAAAATCCGTAAAAATTTTGTAACATGAAAAGTTTGGATTAGTTCGTCTGGGTTTTCGACATGGAATCATATCATGTAATATATCGTTGGAAAGAGAATCGAGTCTATTTTCCAATGATTTTTATCGTGTCTCTATTCGATTCTTGTATAGAGAGTTATCATTAAATTTTGAACGACTAGTCAAGTTCACGAGTGTAGAATTACAAATCCTATATTAAGTTGAGTATGCGACTTAATTCTGTCATAACTAAATTCTGCTATTATGATGTGTACGATGACTAATAATTATGTATGTATGTGGATTTACTAGTTATAATCCTCTCTTAGACAAGGAGGTGGTAAGAGTATATGTATAAAAGTTAGAAATTTTATCCAATCTAGAAATTAAGCAATGGTGACCAACTCATGTTTATATATATATATATATATATATATATAATATATATATATATATATATATATATATATATACACACACACACACACACACACATATATCTCATCAAGATGATGGATGTACTATATTTAGCTAACATAAACTAGGATAATTAAATCTATAAATTTGAACCATATAGTTGTAAGATTATAGGGCGATGGACAAGTTGATGTCCGAGCACGGATAGTAAGTAGAAATGGACATCGACTGGGTTACATTAACAATTAATGGACCTATAATATAACCGATATATGTCGATGTGATTATTATCTAATTGCCTTGGATATATGTGTATAATACTTGTACATATACAATTGTGATATATCAAATAACCATATATAATTAATAACTTGTTGATCGTTTATTGACTGGTATACTTGATGATTAGTGGAGTATGAACTCTCGATTTCAAGTAACAATTTCTAAAGAAATAAATAATGCATGTAAGTATGGATCTAGTGGACTATCATAAACTTCAAAATATGCTAAGACTCTGGTCATGAATGAGTAGTGTAGTCAATTCCATTAATCAAATATCGAATGAATGAAATAAGAGCCATAACTACTTACAAGAACTAATCATGACCCAAAAACGAGTATTGAGAATGTAATTAATTGTTTTATGCGTCGTCCAGTGATTGATATAAATGTAAGTGGTATGTATGATGCGTGCATGCATTAAAAATTTATACAAACTTGATCATGTGTGACATAATCATATTATTGGTGATTAGAAAAATTATATCGCAATGTAACCGACACAATGTATGTTTTGTTATTTTATGTATGCATAAAGGAAGGGGTCGGTGGGTGCGAAGATGGGGTTTGACATTGTGTGTTGTGATGCGAAAGAAGGGGTTGACGAGAGCCGATGAGTGCGAAGACTGGGTTTAACATTATGTGTTGTAATACGAAGGAAAGGGCCAGTGGGAGCCGGTGGGTACAAAGACGGGATATAAGATGGTCTGTATGATATAGAGTAAAAAAATTCTTCATTCAAAATGAATAGTATTGTATGCTTGTCCTTGATGTAGGATTATGAAACTTTGTTTTATTATAAGAGATAATGAAATATTATATGATGTGTGAAGGTGTAAGGGCTAATCCATGCAGTACTTGAAATGTGATACGATATACAATATATAAATGTGTTTTGTGATATATGTATTATCTGGATTAACTTATTGTGATTGGGTGTACCATCGTGTATAGTCTATGAAATATGTAGATATGAAATGAATCTGATAATAAACTAAGTCACTAAAGTAAAGTATTCGATATAACTCATAAACCCTCTAAAATACAGTGCAGAGATTTAAGTTATGGAGTTATTGACCGAAAGAGTCAGGTCATTCTGCAAACCATAAAAATAGTTGGGTTGATTGTTTACCGTGATATAATTGTTTCTCTTTTTTATCCGCACTCGCCTTTGTTAATTGAAGAAAAGCATGTCTTCTCTTATTTTGGCACGTATATCATTTTCTTGATCTCTTTTTTACTCTTCTCACTGAGCTATTGAGCTCATCCCTCACAGATTATTTTGTTTTCAGGTTATCATGAGACGAAGGCCTAATTTAAGATTTCAAGCGCTTCGTTGGAAATTGTCATATAGAAAAGGTATTGTAGTTGTAATTTGTGTATTTGTAAAGCTTTATGTTGTATAAGTTTACAATTTATTTGATATTATTTATAGCATGAGTTAGATGGTGATGATCTTGATGAGTTGGATTTATAAATAATTTGGTATTTGTTGTGAAAACCGAGGGGTATTCTCGAGCTCATTATATTATGATTGTTGAGATGTTATATGTGAATAAGTAGGTGATATTAAGCTGAAACATTATTATGATTGCGTGAATGATTGCCGAGTTTAGTTTATGTGTTTGGATTGAGAATAAGTAGACTGATGTCGGCCGAACTATTGTAATTTTATATTGTATATCAGGTCAGGTCAGTTTTTACAAAAGAAGTGCTGCCAAAATTTTTAAGAATTTGGAGATGATTATGATAATCTGTCCGTTTAAAAGAATGTTTATGTAAATTGAGGATATTAGAAAACTAGGACCGTTATAGTTTGTATCAAAGCACATGATCTAGAATGAAGATTAGATCTAGAATAATTGTCGTAGGAAGTGGATTGATTGATAGAATTGATTGCTATGATTAATATGCGTGTGCTTTGTATGTATCTCAATATGTTGTTTGATATAGTTGGTTTAAAGGGGGCGGAGTTCTTACGTGTATGATTAATCTCGAAGTAAGGGACATTTGGTCACTGCCTTATGTTTGAATCATGGTACCCACATGTCATAATCTAGATAAGCTCTGGTGGGGGTGGGGGCCCTCAGTATGAGTTGCCAGCGGTATGGGACACTAGAGTAAGGAAATGATTAAAATATCAGGCGATTTAAGATTTAAGTCAGATCATAAGAACATAGTATTGAGTTGATCCAGAAATAATGAATGTTCAAGGTGAAAGTTTAAAGAAGAGATGACATTATAAAAGAGAGTATTTTGTGAAAAAGAAATGTAAAAGTTTTTAAACTCATCAAATTCTGGCTATGTCAAGTTTCGAGGACGAAACTTCTGTAAGGGGGGTAGAACTGTAACACCCTGGTTATTAAAAATCATGATTTAAAATTTTAATTCTTAATTTAAGAAGTTATACAGATTATCTAAGGTGATGATCGAATTAATCTGGTGTAAAAATGGATTTTTAGAAATTTTAAGAAATTTTGAGAGTAGGATAAATTGGAAACTTGAATATATATGTTATGCATGTGTGAAAATTGTATAATACGTTCATTCTTGTATGAATACAGGTATATATAAATCAATGTTTAAAATAATGATAACGTAATGATAACGTTTTTCTTCTGTTATGTTAACATAGGCTATAACGTAACGTATAACGTAGGTTACGCGATTTAATATTTATTTAATAAAAAATAAAAATATATACTATATTTAAGAATTTTTATAAATAAGAAAATAATTTTAAAAAATCTAAAAAAAATATCAAAGCAATATATAAACGTTTAGCAAGTATCACAACAAATTTTCACATTCACAAGTTATAATTCATAATTTCATCTACACAAATAACAATACGATCCACATATTTCATTATAATTTCTAATTTTTAGCCATGCTATTCAATCTATACAAAGATTCATAGTTCAATCTATAAGAATTCATAATTTAATCATAATTTATAATTTTTTAGTCATACTATTTATTATAATTTATAATTCAATTTACAATATGCTATTCAATTATACCTCCATTTTTCTTTTCTATCTGATATTTTACCCACAATCATCTCTCTATGCTCTCTCCCCTTATCACTCTCTCTCCCCCTCCCGATCTCTCTCTCTCTCTCTCTCTCTCTCTCTCTCTCGGCTCTCTCCCAATCTCTCTTTGCTCTCTCTCCCTCGAGAGAGAGAGTGAGAGCAAAGAGAGATCGAGAGAGAGCAGATAAAGATCAGAAGGGAGAGAGAGATCAGGGGGAAATGGAGAGAGAGAAGAGAGAGATCGGAGTAGAGAGAGCTTACATGTACTTGAAAACGGAGAATCACCGCTTGGAGACGACGCCGGCAAGAACCACCATGACGGAGAACCATCAGAAATAGTTCTTCTTTTGTTGTCGATCAGAAAGAGGTCTTCTTTCTTCTCGGCGTCAAACGAGGAGACAATAAAGAGGTTGCAGAGAGGACGACAAGCGAGCGATTTGGGAAAATTTTTTTTGCTATAGACTGAAAGAATATGGGGGGTTATAGAAAGTCGACTTGACGTAGGTTACGGTACGTTACATTAATAACGTAACGTAACGTAAGTTACAGAAAAAAAAATAACCATAGTTATTAAATATTGCGTTTTTAGACCTATTACATAACGATTGGTCATTGTTACGTTATAAACGAGTTATAACGGGTTACATAACGGGTTTTTTAAAACACTGATATAAATTTACACAATATTGTGTATGTAATAACATGTATTAAGTTGGTGAATGAATATATTGTATAAATACAAAGAAATACAATCAAATTCTAATGACATACCATAATATTTTATTAATGTGTGGTTAGTGGAAAGGATAGGTGTGCATGAGAAGGGGGATGAAGAGCTAGGATGTTCTAGTAAAATGTTTGTATAGGTGACATAAGGAGAAAGGGAGAGACATTGTTAATTTGAAAAAATAATAAATATGGGAGGGGTTTTGTGCAAATGGGGAGAGAAATAATCCCCTCATTCATCTCTTTTCATCTCTCATCTGTTGGAACCCATCAAAGAAAACCCCAAAAATTTCCTCTCCCAAAATCTCTCTCAATCCTTAAATGTAGGCTGAGCTATGAGCAGTCATTGTGGGTAAGCCTCCGTCTTTCAGGAGACTCCCAAGAAGTAGTCATCAGAGAAGGACCCGATATAGGTTGTTGACTGGCTTAGGTAGCCGTCAGGTGAAAACCCGATGTAGGCTGAGCTCCGAGCAGTCATTTTGGGCGAGCCTCTGTCTTTCAGGAGAACCTCTGAAGGGTATCCGTCAGGATAAGACCCAATATAGGCTGTTAACTGGCTCGGGTAACCGTCAGGGTGAAAACCTGATGTAAGCTAAGCTCCGAGCGGTTATTGTAAGCGAGCCTCCATCTTTCAAGAGTCTCCCCGAGAGGTAGCCGTCAGGTTAGGACCCAATATAGGTTGTTGACTAGCTCAGGTAGTCGTAAGGGTAATAACTCGATATAAGCTGAGCTCTGAGCGATCATCGTGAGCAAGCCTCCATCTTTCAGGAGAATCTCCAAAGGGTAGCCATCAGAGTAGGACCCGATATAGGTAGCCGTAAGAGTGAAAACCTCATAAAGACTGAGCTTTGAGCAGTCATTGTAGGTGAGCCTCCATCTTTCAGGGGACTATCTGATGGGTAGCCATCAGGATAGGACCCGATACAGGCTACTGGAATGTTATTGTGCTCAGAGAAGGTATTGAAATTTTGCAAAAATGTTACCATGATTAAAAGAACTTGCACAATGTCTTTTTCATTGGATATTACATGATTCTACACCGTATCGTTTCAAGTGAAAAGAGTTCCATTGCTTCTTGGAGGAGCTTTCCAGTGCTGAATTATGCTGGTGACTGAGCGCTTTAGTCGATAGACTCAATTGGGGTATCTCTGACCTCTAGATCTTCCTCCTGATCAAGGATAAACTCTCCAAGGTACTGTGTTGAACTAGGTCCTCGGGGTGCCTTTTGAGGGCCCAACAATACAGGATAGCATGCCCCCGACTGCCATGAAAAAATAGTGCCCTACTTCTAGGAGATCTGGTTCGTGCTTGGTTTGAAGAGTCTCACCCAGGGCAGATGCTTAATGAAATCAATCGATAACTTCAGGAGAGTGAAGATTGAGTCGTCCTTGATCTTTATTACTATCGTGGAAGTGTCTTCCTTCTTGCATATTGGGGCGTGACCCCCTCATCCGCTTTCGCGAGTGATCGACTATGTCGCTCTCTGGATCTTCATGTGGTGAAGTTGTTCGAGAGCGCATTTTGTTCAACTTGAAATGTAAATCGGTCGAACGTGCAAGATGACTTCAGGGGGTGTTGACTGGGGTTCCCCTGGCGCTCAGCTCGATGACTCTTTGCCGCACTTTTCGTAGTCTTTATCTGCATGAGTAGCTGGTGGTTGATTTGCATTACCACTTCTTGCTCGCGCTTTGCGGTATCACAATAGATGGTGACTAGTTCGCGCTCGCGGTATGCTTGGGCTCGCTGTTCACACAGCTATCGTCACAGGTTGGCCACTCGCTAGATAAGCTGTCCTCGAGAGAGTGTTGACAGCTTGAGTTTACCAGAGGAGTTGGCATCATGGTGAGCAGCGCTCTTATGCGCCATGGTTGTTTGAAGCCTTTTTCAGGAAGTGAAAGGGCAGAGAGTTGGGATAACTCTGAGTGCAAACTTGAAAGATATCAATGAAAGCACCAAATATAGTGGGTAATTCCGAGGGAATTTATCCACACACCAAAATGTGGAGATTAATAATGGAATCAAAGAATCGAACCAGAGCTAACACCGAGATTTACATGAAAACCCGAAAGGGAAAATCACGAATAGGGAGAGGATTTCACTAAAATTCAGAGAAAATTACAATGGTAATCACTCCAATCTCACACGCTAGGATTTCTTGGTTTGTTGATCGTCCCCCTTCTCAATGGAAGGGGTCTACTATTTATACAGGTGGGTTTCTATTAGATAAGGTTACAGAGTTTTCATCTATTTGAACATCTATCGTATCTCATCTGAACGCAAATAGAGATAGGTCAACTCCGCAAGGCGGCTACCCTAGAAAAAGACGCAGTGACTCGCGTCCAAACCAACCTCCTCAAGCAAGTCGACATACTATAGAAATAGCCATCTCCTCGGATCGCAAAAGAAGCTCGAACTCCCCCTCACCACAGCATGACGAGGAAGTCATGCGAACCCTGGTAACCTGAAGCGCAACAGGTTGGAGACCCGTAAAGATGATGATCGCTCTAAGAACTCAGAACAACCATGAAACCCGAAGTTTCCTCACATTGAAGACATTGCAGATTTGGCCCAAAAGTGTCTCAACCAATAGACCCAACAATTTCCGAAAGGAGTGGAGCATAGTGGCCTTAGGTCCTCTGACTCGCCACTGTAGGAGGAAATCACCACGCTTTGATTCCGAGAAAATTTGTGATGCCTCCTTCGACTGTTACTCAAGAACGACCAACACGTTCTTCATATCCAACAAGATGGTCGTCCACTCCCACGATGACCTCCTCTGTCGAGCGTCCCCTTCTAGCCTCAAGGGCGCCGCTCTATCATTGGTTCTACTCGCTTCCGAAGAACTCGCTTCAGTGTTTTGATGATGTAATTGATGCCTTTTACAATCAGTTTGCTTCTTGGAGAAAGTTATAAAAAAACCATCTCCTCAAGGTTAGAATGAAGCCAGGGGAGAGCCTGAAGAACTACGTCAACCATTTTCAGAGCCAGATGGCTTTAGTGTACAACTACAATGACGATGTAGTTGTCGCTGCATTCATAAGTGGGTTGCAAGTCACCTACTCATTCTACAATCATCTGGTGAAGAATGAAGTCACCAAGATGAGAGACATTCTAGTCCGAGCATAAAAGTACATGCAGATCAAAGAGGCGACTCGGGCGCGACCAATCGCCCCACCAAACAAGGTTTCGAGGGGGAGAAACCGAAGTAGCAGTCCCTCTGAGGAAGAACCCAAACCATAACTCTGCCTTTGTCTATAAAGCCACCCAGAGGACACGAACAAGGATGGCGCTGAAAAGCCCGACCTCGTTCCATTCAGGATTCCCATTGACCATGTGTTTAACGCCATCAAATACAGCCTTCAGCATCCAAGTTGACCACTCCCGTAGAACCCGAAGGGACACGGATCCAGGGAGTACTACGCTTTCCATGATGGGATGGACCATCTCACCATCAACCGTCGATTCCTCCAACGACAACTTCAGGATCTCATTAACTAGGGATACCTCCAAGAGTTCCTCCTCAACCTCGACAGCCCTTGGAGATTAAAGTGCAAAAGAAACTCTTACTACAATACAGGCAGGCAGGCAACGCTCTCATCCAGTACAAGAAGGTGAATGCCATCTTCGGCACCCCCCGACAGAGGGCACCACAAAAAAGGGAAGAACGATTTATATCATGAAGCCCAGAGGGACAACTACCTAACAATATTGACACGCCCGCCTTCACCACTAGGCAAGCCAATCTTTTTCTCAGAGGTCGACACCTACGCCATCCACTTTCCGCACAATAATGCTTTGGTTGTAACAATGCGTATCAGTTGTTATCGAGTATCGAAGATATTGGTCGATGGAGTAGCGTCAACATCCTATACGGAGACACCCTAGATCGGATGGACACTCCCGAATTGGCTCGAAAATTGGTCATCCCTCAAACTTTCACTTCTCTATGGGTTTGACAGAAGCGAGGCGCGCTCACCCGAAACAGTCACATTCCCAGTCCGAACAGATCCATACAATGTCGTCATAAAATTCTGCGTCCTTGACGTCGAATCTTTCTACAATGCTGTCCTCGGGAGGCCATGGATTCACATGATGAGAGCAATCCTGTCCACTCGTCACTAACTTCTGAAGTACCCCACACCGTCTGGAATGGCTGATACAAAGGGTGACTAGGCGATGGCCAGAACCATAGTTACAGTAGCCCGAAAAAGTCTGATTGGATAACAAAGACCTCCCGGGTAGTCTCTGATAAGGAATCCTTAGTGAATAAGCAAAAAGAGGATTGCTAACCAATAACAATTACAGATCGGCGAAAGCCAAAACCCCTACTTACCCGCGAGTCGAGCGAACCCGATAGCAAGACCGAGGACACTAAGTCATTCTTCATAGATCCACGTCATCCAGAATAGGCCCTCAGAATCAGATCGAAGTTGCAACCTCACGAAAAAGCCTTGTTTAAAAAGTTGTTGTCAGATAATTTGGACGTATTCGCATGGACTCCCACTGACATGCCCGGAATTAATCCCAATATCATTTGCCACAAGCTCTCCACCAAGGCGAACGTCAAGCTAGTAAAGCAAAAGCCAAGAAGAACGAACGAGGAACGGAATCGCGCCATCAGCAACGAAGTTAACCGCTTGCTACAGGTCTTCTTCATCGGAGAGACATTCTACCCGACTGGCTCTCCAATCCCGTCCTATTGAAGAAGAAGAATGGTAAGTGGAGGGTTTGCATTGACTTCACGAACCTCAAAGAAGCCTGCCCAAAAGACAACTTCCTACTCTCGAGGATCGATCAGTTGGTAGAGGCAACGACGGGCTACGAAGTCCTCAGCTTCATGGACGCCTACTCCGGATACAACCAGATGAAGATGCACTCACCAGATGAAGACAATACCGCTTTCACTATCGGTCGGGGGATTTATTTCTGCAAGGTGATGCCTTTCGGGCTCAAAAATGCTGGGGCTACCTTCCAGCGCATGGTTGCAAGATTTTCAAGGATCTGATCTGAGCACAATGGAAGTCTATGTTGATGACATGTTGATGAAGAGTGTCTTGTGCATAGATCACCTTCAACATTTAGGCAAAGCTTTCGATCTCCTGTGGAAATACAAGGTGAAGCTCAACCCCAAGAAGTGCACATTCGGAGTTGCGTCCGGAAAGTTTTTAGGGTATCTAGGCACCCAACGGGGCATCGAGGTCGACCCTAACCAGATATCTGCCATCTTAAACATGAAGTCACCTACATGTGTGGAAAAGGTCTAGATGTTGAACGAGCGCCTCGAGGCTTTGAACTAATTCATCAGCCGATCCACGAACAAATGCAAACCCTTCTATCAAGCTTGAAGAACGGGGCCGACTTTTGCTGGGACGAAGAATGCGAGACAGCGTTCCAAGGTATGAAGAGATATTTGGCTTCACCACCACTCTTGTCCAAGCCCACCTTGGGAGAAATGTTATTTCTTTATTTGGCCGTCTCGGAATCAGCCGTGAGCGGAGCTCTGATTCGTGAAGACAATGGCATCCAGAAGCCGTATACTATGTCAGCCATTCTATGAATGGACCACAAACTAGATACCAAAGGTTAAAAAAGATGGTGATTGCTCTCTTCATCATCTCAAGGAAGCTTAAGCATTACCTCCGAACTTTGTACTATGTCAGCCATTCTATGTCAGCCATTCTAACGCTTACCAGGTACACGCTCCTCGTGGATGTCTTATACAAGAAATCCTACTCCAAGCTGCATGTCGATCCCTATCTGAGGTGCCTCAGACCAAATGAAGCTCGAAGAGTGAAGCAAGAAATCCATGACGGTGATTGTTGGAATCATTTGGGACGCTGGTCCCTGGCACATAAGGTCGTCAATCAAGGGTACTACTAGCCAAGATGTTCAACGAAGCAAGCATTATGTGAAGAGGTGCTGGCAGTGCCAGAGATTCGCTCCAGCATCGAATAGACCAAGTACAGACCTCCACACTTTACAGAGTCCTTGGGCCTTCATGCAATAGGGGTTGGATGTAGTTGGTCCACTCCCTGAGCTCAGCCTCACTTGCGGTTCCTCCTGGCAGCCATTGACTACTTCACCAAATTGGTCGAGGCGGCGCCACTCCCTAAGATCACTGGACAATAGGTTGTCAAATTCCTTTGGCAGAACATCGTGTGTCACTTCAGGCTCTCCCACACCAACATCTCCGACAACACGACAAACTTTGCCAGCAAACAAGTAACCACCTTCTATGCTAAGTACAAGATTACCCACTGATTCTCCACTCTTTATTACCTCAAGGCAATGATCAGGCTGAGATCAACCAAACTATCATCGACAGCTTGTGCAAATTTTGGATAGAGCAAAGGGCAAAAAGGATGAGAAACTCCTCGGAGTCCTCTGGGGCTACAGAACCACCAAGCGAATCCCGACGGGTGAAACTCTGTTCTCATTAGCATATGGGACGAAAGCGATCATCCCTATCGATATTAGCATGCTGACACCTATGTAAAGGGGTTGATCAGGACAAGAATGATGTGCAACTCTGCCTAATCCTGGACCAGTCAGAAGAAAAGCGGCAGCAAGCCTAAATCCATATCGCAGCATACCAACAGCAGATCCAGTCAGCACACCACAAGGTGAAGGTCCAGAAATCTCAAGTCGGAGACTCTGTCCTGAAGCACATGATTCAGACTACCCGACAGAAAGATCAGGGAAGATTGGGCCCAACTCGGAGGGCCTCTAACCATTATCGCTCAAGAAGGCAAAGGGTCGGACACTCTGGCTGATCAGGATGAGAAAATCCTCAAGAAGCAATGTAACACTTTTCATTTGAAATGATACTACGTGTAGAATCATGTAATATCCAATGAAAAGACTATTTTGTTAATTCCTATCTTGATGTCAACACCTTCTCCAAGTACCACAAACACTTCAGCAGCCTATATCGGGTCTTACCCTGATGGCTACCCTTCGAGGAGTCTCTTGAAAGATGGAGTCTTGACCACAATGACTACTTAGGCTCAACCTACATCGGGTCCTACTTGATGCCTACCCTAGTGAGTCAAAAGCCCATATCAGGTCCTACCCTTACGGCTACCCCTCGGGGAGTCTCCTGAAAAATGGAGTCTCGCCCACAACGACTACTTGGGCTCAGCCGATATCAGGTCCCACCCTGACGTCTGCTTAAACATCTGACAACCCAGACAACGGACGTCATGCCTCCATAAACTGCCAAGCAACGTATAATCGAGTCGGGTTTACGCCATGACACCCATACAAGCACATCAAAAGCAAGAGAGACAACATAGCAGAGATAAAGGAAATCACTTTTATTCATAATAAAGAAGTGATACAATTTCTTATTACATCAGTTTTTGTAACAAAAAGAAAAAATACAAGGGGACTCAGCTAATTCTGCCTACCTCCGCTGCCTTGGCTCTTAGACCAGACCTGTCAGGCTGGCCGCCGGAGCTCCCGGCCCGATCGCTCGACCTCTCTGACTAACGGCTCACACCTCTGGTTCGATTGCTCGGACCCTCAGATTCAGAGCTTAAGCTCTCGAGCCAGCCACGTACACCATCTGCTCAATACTTGAGCGTAGGATCAAGAATTGAGAATGCAGTGCTTGCGCCTCCATGAGCAGCTCTCCGTGGGAACTCCAGAGTTCGTTATAGCGCTTGGATTAATGTGATACATCAGCCCTCAGCTACTTCACGTCATCCTCACGTTGCTCCAAGTCCTCCAGTCTCCGGACTCTGTGTTTGAGCTACACCTTCTCGGCACGCTCTCGATCGATCTGGTCCCAAAGCGAAGAGATCTTCGACTGATCTAAGGTGACCCTCCCCTAAAACTCAGATATTTCATCCAACAACTTCTTCAACTCCTCGAGTCTAATCAGAAGCCTTACTTCTAGGGCCACCTTCCCTGCCTCAATCCTTCCATCAACCCCAGCATATCACGCGATTCAAGAACACCTCGTTCACCCTTTCTTCAAGATCTCTCACCCTCGTATTGTAGGAAATTAGTTCGCGGTCCAACAGGAAGGTGAGGAAGTCGAGCAGCCAGAGCTTTATGCGACGGGTAAGCCCAGGTAGCATCCAGTACAGACTCTTTGCATCCCTTCTTCGCCGAGCATTCAAGAAGTCCAGCAACAATCTGGGCTCATCATCCAAATCTATCTCCACCCCTTCGTCGCCATCCTCGGGATCGGAACCCTCAGTCTTCGCTCCGGCTTCATTGAGGAACTGCAGACATGAGAGACCAGCTCCATTGGAGCCTAAGCGTGCACGAGACACCTGTGGTTCCCAAAGGACCCCTTCCCAAGCCTACGGAGGCTGCCAAGTCAAAAGCAAGACCCAACCACCAAGTCGGCACCCATAACGGCCTTGAAATAACCAAAAATAGGACAAGTTCAACAAAGGAATTAAAACTTTCATTTATTTATTGAAAAAAGAGTTACATCGGGGTCAAATTACAAAGAAAAGAAGAAAAAAATCACAAACAGTCACTTTGCCTTTCTAAGAGGCCTCGAAGGGTGGAGTCGGAAAATTCGCGCCTTCAGAGGCCCCACGAGTCGAGGTCTCGGCAGTGGAAGCACAAAAGAGAGACTTGTCGTTGGGGGAGCAACATTGCGGGCTGCAGCGTTCGAGGAAGCTCTCGCCTCCGCTATAGAAGCACCGAATGAGAGACCCATCATTGGGGAGCAATGTTGCCAGACGGAGCACTCAAAGAGATCCTCGCCTCCACGGCTGAAGCACCACGCTCTACAGGACATCTCAGGCCTTGGTTCTTGAAGAAGGCCTCAACTTCAAGCAGATATCTCAGGGCTGCTCCTCGCTTCTCATCCTCGTATCCATCATTGTACTTCTTGAACTTGAAGACCTTCATATCCCATGGGCACTGATCTGTTATTGTTTTAGTGTGTGCCTCAGCAGTATCCTTGGCAATTAGTGCTTGGTCCGGGCCATCATCGAGGGACCCCTTTGCCTCCTCAAAGGCAGTCCTCTATGACCCCATGGTGAACTCCCGCTATCTCAGCACGCTCATGTATCTCTACCAGTTCCCGCTGGGTCGCCTGCAGCTCCGTCTCTTTCTGTTGCAACTCAGAGTTCTTGCGATGCAACTCCGTGTTCGCCTCCTGTAACTCCGAGCCCATCTTCTCTAACTCCCCCTAGCTTCTGACAACTGAGTTGACAGGTCTCCCTCTCTCGACTCCCCCGAAGCCGCTCCAGCTCCTTCTCCCGACCTTGCTGGACAACTTCGAGGTCCAAGTCTACTTGGAGTTAGGTGACTTTGACGGACACCGCCTCCCCTGTAGCATTAAGCTCCTCCACCCTTTGGAGTAACTCGACAATTGTGCCCTCCGTCTTCAGGGCGTCTCGATGGGCATCTAGCAACTCGAAAGTAAGCACAACATTCTGAAATTAAAACTGAAGTTAGTTGACGAATAAATACAAGTTCAGACAGAATCATTGTGATGCTTGCCCTGAAGACCTCATTCTTTAAGTGCCATCATTGATTCTTCAGGGGCAAAGCCTTAAACTCCTCCACCCACCCATCCTAGGAAATCTCTGAATCCTAGGGCCTCTTCTTGATCGCCCTTTCGGAGTAACAACCCGAATAGGGAGCTCGCGGCGGACCGCCCTGGGGTCAGCGTCAGGGGCTGAGCAGCAAACCCCGAGGCCCCAATGGGACCAATGGCTCTCGCGCCATCCTCCACCAGCGGATCATCTACAGTTCCCGCCTCCTCGAACCTAGGCAAGGGCTCGGGCCCAGTCTCAACCAAAGTTGGAGATGCCACCATCACGTCCTCTTCGGAGAACACATCAATAGTATGGGGTGCTCTTCTGATATCTCAACCTCCATTCCCACCTACCTGAGGCGTGCGTCCACGCTCTCTTCGAGAACCTTGGCGGCTGATGAATCTCCTTGAGCTCCGAAATCCATGGGCTCGGAGGATCCGACCCGAGCATCTCCAGCCACGAGGAATTGCCCACCAGCAACGACAGGGTCAGTGGAAGCAGCCGCCAATAAGTCAAGCAACTCCTCGTAAAACTCTTTGAAGCCAAGCATGCTCCTCTTCTGCAAAAGAAAAAATAAGCAAGCATCGAAAGGACAGTTACACATTTAAAAGAGTTCACCTCTGCAGGGATTGAGGTTTGGGGGCTGTGCTGGGGCCCTCTTCCTCTTAGCAGGGACTACTCATCCCCAGACCTTCGGCCTCCCAAATTTGACGATCGGCTAGCTCTTAGCTGAAACTAGGCTTTATTCGAAGTCCCTATCTTTGGGAGAAACTAGGGACACGAGAGGCCGGTTAGGATGCAACAGCCAGCTCTAGTTATGGTGGTCATAGTTGATGGCCGTCAGCTTTCACAGTTTTGCTTCAATGTCAACGGAGAGCGATGCTCCAGATAACCCACATGTACCATTTTCTTGCCGTGAGAGATTACAGGTAAATCATATATTTGGTCTCGATCCCAGCAAAAAGTCTTGATGACGAGGATGTTGAAGGGTAATCTCATGCAGTCTAGAAAACGACAGTTGTAGGGAAACTTGTCCAACAACACTAGGAGTGGTAGAAGAAAGCGATAAAAGCGGTACTGATGGATGCTTAAAAGTTTGGCAGACCTTAGAGCCTATGACTATACAAACTCATAATAGGGGGTTAGGATGCAAGTCTCAAAGGATACGTGAGGAAGGTTCAAAGAGGTCGAATGTGGTTGTGAGAGCATGCATCATGAGTGAAAAGACATGTATTTAGCGGTCGTGAGAGCATGCATAAAGCGGTACTGATGGATGCTTAAAAGTTTGGCAGGTCTTGGAGCCTATAGCTATACAAACTCATAGTAGACGGTCAGGATGCAAGTCTCAGAGGATACGTGAGGAAGATTCAAAGAGGTCGAATGTGGTCGTGAGAGCATGCATCATGAGTGAAAAGACATGTATTTTGCAGTCTTGAGAGCATACATCATGTGTGAAGGGACATGTATTTAGCGTTGTAGAGGTTCAAAGCTATAAAGTTTGTTCTACTAGAGAGATGGAGCCCTATGAGCTTTATGAAATTAGCAGGAAAGTAAAACAACTGGTAACACTGTTCTGTTGGTCTTTCATTAGTTTCTTGAATGCGGAGAAGAGAGCATAGTAGTGAGGCGCATTAAGGAGGAAGAGAGAAGAGCACAAAGGAAATGACATGAGTGGCCCGTGGTAAGAGAGGGAAGAAGAGAGACTGTTTGTGGGAGATAGGAGTGAGGCGTGTTAAGGAGAAAGAGGGAAAAAGGGAAAGAGGAAATGACACGAGTGGCCCGACATAACAAAGGGAAGGAGAAGAAAGAGAAAGACCGAGTGTGAGAGAGAAGAGAAGAAAAAGGAAAGAGAGACATAGACATATTAATTAAGATTCCTCTATGAACATGCACAGCTAAGCTTTACAGATTCAAGCCTATATTAATTCACACAATACAGTATAATTATACCTGTGTACATAAATACGTTCTTACATATATAAATACATAAGTACTTACATAACACACCTGTGCAAATAAAACACAAAAGGATGTATGCATATTTCTACACATATAGATGAAAATACATACACATATATTCACATTTATATATACATCTACATATATTGACACCTTCACATATACCCACATATATAGAAATATTTTATATGTATATTTACATATATAGTTGCATGTATACATAGATTCAGACACATACACATATTTATATATAAACATACATACAAAAATATTGAAATATACACATATATTTACATATACAGATACACACATTCAAATATAATTACGTATACAGATGCATGCATGGACATGTACACATATATTCATATATACAGACACATATATTAGCACTTGCACATATACAGACACTCATATATTGGCACATCCACATATATATTCACCTGTGGTTACATACTACATACACACATATATATACACATACATTTTCACATACATGAACACTAGTTATAAACACAATGTATGTACAAAAATACATACAAACATGTAGAGACATGCACTCACATATATACACATACAAACGTACATATATGTATACAGACATACATATCCATACATAGATACATGCATGCATCTAACTAGATTTTGAAAGGGAAAAAGAATGAGCTGAGTTTAAAATTTTTAAAAAAACACTTATATGATTCTAGTAGACTTACCTCGATTGTCTTATCGATGAAGGGGCGCAACTTTGTTTTGCAAACTTGAAATTAAATAAACATATAACTATAAATGAGAATATGCGGTAAAAAATTAATATAAAACATATTAATAATAAATAGCATATAACTACCACTTGTAGATGTTTCGCATATACTTACAAGAAACCAACCACATACCGACCTTTAAAAAATATGGAAAAATATACATAATAATGTTTAGTAATGATCATAAATAAAACAATGAAACAAACCTGTAAGGATATCAATGTCAACCTTCTAGTCTTGACTCCAAGCTTGAGAATGGTGAAAAAGAATGGATTGTCTCCAAGTGACCTGAACCAGCAAAATTAAATTTTAAAAAAAATAAAACATATTAATAATAAATAACACATGCCTAACCTCAAGTGCAGTTTCTTAAATGTTTCACAAGAAACCTACCACACACCAACCTTAAAAAAACTAGAAATATATACATAATAATATTTTGTAATGATAATAAATGAAAATAAAGAAACAAACCCATCAAGACATCAATTTAACCTTCTAGTCTTGACAACAAGTTTGAGAACACTGAAAAGTTTGAATTATCATCAAGTGAGCTACAGTAGCAAAAATAAATTTAAAAGAAAATGTAACACATTAATCATAAATAACATATAATTTACTCTTGTACATGTTTCGGAAATGGTTCTTAAGAGACCTACCGCACATTAACCTTCAAAAAATTAGAAAAATATACATAATAACCATTTGTAAAGATAATAAATGAAAATAACAAAACAAACCTATCAAGACATCAATCTCAACCAAGCTTGAGAATGGTGAAAAAGATCGAATTGTCTCCAAGTTACCTGCACTAGCAAAGTTAATTTATAAAAAAAATAAACATTAGAAAAGTTGTTCAACAAAAAAAAACCTGAGCACCCTGCATCAATGTTCGTATTTAGAGCTCATGGTTTTATAGAACTCCAAGATGTATTCATTGCCAAAGAAAAAAGTATAGAGAGCATGAACATATTAATTTTGATTCCTCGATGAACGCTGCACAGCTAAACTTTGCACATTCAAGCTTATATTAATTCATGTATAAACATACAGTGCATGCATAATTATACGTGCGTACATAAATACGTAGTTACATATATAAATATATATGTACTTATATAACACACCTGTGCAAATAAAAACACACAATGATGTATGCATATTTCTATATATATAGATAAAATATATATACATATATATTCACATTTATGTATACATCAACATATATTGACACCTTCACATATACCCACATATAGAAATATTTCACATGTATATTTACATATATAGTTGTGTGCATACATAGATTCAGACACATGCACATATGAGATATACACATATATTCACATATACAGATACACAAATATAATCACATATATAGATGCATGCACAGATAGACACATACACATATATTCATATATACACACACATATATAGGCACTAGCACATATACAAACACATACACTCATATATTGGCACATCCACATATATATTCATATATGTAGTTAAATACTACATACACACATATATACACATTCACATACATCTTCACATACATGGATAAATAAACAATTATAAACACAATGTATGTACAAAAATATATACATGAAAAATATATACATGTAGAGAGACAAGCACTCATATATACACACATACAAAAGTACACACACACACACATACATACATACATATCCATACATAGCATACATGCATGCATTCTAACTAGATTTTGAAGGGGAAAAAAATGAGCTTGGAGTTGTAAAATTTTTTAAAAAACACTTGCATGATTCTAGTAGACATACCTCGATTGTCATATCGATGAAGGGGCATAGCTTTGTTTTGCAAACTTCAACTAAAAATAAATAAACATATAAGTACTAATGATAATATGCGATAAGAATTTAATATAAAACATATTAATAATAAATAACAATAACTACCTCTTGTAGATGTTTCACATATACTTCACAAGAAGCCAACCAAGCACCAACCTTTAAAAATATGAAAAAAATATACATAATAATGTTTAGTAATGATAATAAATAAAAATAATGAAACAAATCTGTAAGGACATTAATGTCAACCTTCTAGTCTTAACTCCAAGCTTCAAAATGGTGAAAAAGTATGGATTCTCTCCAAGTGACCTGAACTAGCAAAATTAAATTTAAAAAAAGAAAGTAACATATTAATAATAAATAACACATGACTAACCTCAAATGCATGTTTCGTAAATGTTTCACGAGAAACCAACCGCACACCAACCTTAAAAAAACTAAAAATATATACATAATATATTTTCTAATGATAATAAATGAAAATAAATAAACAAACCTATCAGGACATCAATGTTAACCTTCTAGTCTTGACAAGAAGTTTGAGAACATTGAAAAGTTTGAATTGTTAAGAAGTGATCTATAGTAGCAAAAATAAATTTAAAAAAGAAAATATAACACATTAATCACAAATAACATATAATTTACCTCTTGTACAAGTTTCGAAATTTGTTCATGAGAGACCAACTGCACATCAACCTTCAAAAAACTAGAAAAATATACATAATGATCTCTTGTAAAGATAATAACTGAAAATAACAAAACAAACCTATAAAGACATCAATGTCAACCAAGCTTGAGAATGATGAAAAAGTTCAAATTGTCTCCAAATTACCTGCACTAGCAAAGTTAATTTTATAAAGAAAATATAATATTAGAAACATTGTTCGACAAAAGAACCTGATCACTCTTACCTGATCACTCTTCGTCGATGTTTACATTTAGAGCCCATGGTTTTATTAAACTCAGAGATGTATTCATTGGCAAAGAAAAAAGGATAGAAAGGCAGAACGTATTAATTTTGATTCCTCGATGAACATGCACAACTAAGCTTTGCACATTCAAGCCTATATTAATTCATTTACAAACATACCCAGTACATGCATAATTATACATGTGTACATAAATACGTGCTTACATATATACATACATATGTACTTACTAACACACCCATGCAAAAAAAACACACAAGGACGTATGCATATTTCTATATATATAGATATAAATATATACACAAATATATTCACATTTATATATACGTCAACATATATTGACACCTTCACATATACCGACATATATAGAAATATTTCACGTGTATATTTACATATATAGTTGCATGCATACATAGATTCAGACATATACACATATATTTATATATAAATATACATACAAAAATATAGAGATATACAAATATATTAACATATACAAATACATACACATATAAATATAATCACATATATAGATGCATGCATGGATAGACTCGCACACATATATTCATATATACACACATATATATAGGCACTTGCACATATACGAACACATACACTCATATATTGGCACATCCACAAATATATTCACATATGTAGTTACATACTACATACACACATATATACACATACATCTTCACATACATGGATAAATACATAGTTATAAACATAATTTATGCACAAAAAAACATACATACATGTAGAGACAAGCATTCACATATATACGGATACAAACATACATATATGTATACATACATACATATCCATACATAGCATACATGCATGCATTCAAACAAGATTTTGATGGGGGAAAAGAATGAGCTTAGAGTTTAAAACTCTTAAGAAAACACTTACATGATTCTAGTAGCCATACCTTGATTGTCTTATCGATAAAGGGGCGTGTAGCTTTGTTCTGCAAACTTCAACTGAAAATAAATAAACATATAATTATAAATGAGAGTTGAGGTAAAAATTTAATATAAAATATATTAATAATAAATAAAATATAACTACCTCTTGTAGATGTTTCGCATATACTTCACGAAAAACCAAACACGCGCCAACCTTTAAAATATGGGAAAATATACAAATAATGTTTAGTAATAATAAAAAAAAATAATGAAACATACCTGTAAGGACATCAATGTCAACCTTCTAATCGTACTCCAAGCTCGAGAATGGTGAAAAATTATGGATTGTCTCCAAGTGACCTGAACTAACAAAATTAAATTTTAAAAAAAAGTATAACATATTTATAATAAATAACACATGACTAACCTCAAGTGCATGTTTCGTAAATGTTTCACGAGAAACCAACCGCACACCAACCTTAAAAAAATAGAAATATATACATAATAATATTTTGTAATGATAATAAATGAAAATAAAGAAACAAACCTACCAGGACAGGACATCAATGTTAACCTTATAGTCTTGACAACAGGTTTGAGAACACTGAAAAGTTTGAATTGTCACTAAGTAATTTACAGTAGCAAAAATAAATTTAAACAGAAAAATATAACACATTAATCATAAATAACATATAATTACCTCTTGTAGATGTTTTGCATATGCTTCACGAGAAACCAACCACACACCAACCTTTAAAAAATATGAAAAAATATACATAATAATGTTTAATAATGATAATAAATAAAATCAATGAAACAAACCTGTAAAAACATCAATGTCAACCTTCTAGTCTTGACTCCAAGCTTGAGAACGGTGAAAAAGAATGGATTGTCTTCAAGTGACCTGAACTAGCAAAATTAAGTTTTAAAATAAAAAGTATAACATATTTATAATAAATAACACATGACTAATCTTAAGTGCATGTTTCGTAAATGTTTCACGAGAAACCAACCGCACACCAACCTTAAAAAAGCTAGAAATATATACACAATAATATTTTGTAATGATAATAAATGAAAATAAAAAAACAAATCTATCAGGATATCAATGTTAACCTTCTAGTCTTGACAACAAGTTTGAGAACACTGAAAAGTTTGCATTGTCATCAAGTGAGCTATACTAGCAAAAATAAATTTAAAAGAAAATATAACACATTAATCATAAATAATATATAATTTACCTCTTTTACATATTTCCGAAATGGTTCTTGAGAGACCAACTACACATTAACCTTCAAAAAATTAGAAAAATATACATAATAACAGTTTGAAAAGATAATAAATGAAAATAACAAAACATTAATGTCAACCAAGCTTGAGAATGGTGACAGAGATCGGATTGTCTCCAAGTTACCTGCACTAGCAAAGTTAGTTTTATAAAGAAATACAACATTAGAAAAGTTGTTCAACAAAAGAAACTGAGCACCCTTCATCAATGTTCGCATTTAGAGCCCATGGCTTTATTAAACTCCGAGATGTATTCGTTGCCAAAGAAAAAAGGATAGAGAGGCACGAACATATTAATTCTGATTCCTCGATGAATGCTACACAGCTAAGCTTTGCACATTCAAGCTTATATTAATTCATGTACAAACATACACAGTGCATCATAATTATACGTGCGTACATAAATACGTGGTTACGTATTTATATATATAAATACATATGCACTTACATAACACACATGTGCAAATAAAAGCACACAAGGACGTATGCATATATCTATATATATAGATAAAATATATACACATATATTCACATTTACATATACATCAACATATATTGACACCTTCACATATACCCACATATATAAAAATATTTCACATGTATATTTAGATGTATATTTACATATATAGTTGCGTGCATACATAGATTCAGACACATGCACATATGAGATATACACATATTCACATATACAGATACACAAACATAATCGCATATATAGATGCATGCACATATAGACACATACACATATATTCATATATACACACACACATATTAAGGCACTTGTACATATACAAAATATACACTCATATATTGGCACATCCACATATATATTCACTATGTAATTACACACTACATACACACATATATACACATTTACATGCATTTTCACATACATAGATAAATACACGATTATAAGCACAATGTATATACAAAAATACATACATGTACAGACAAGCACTCATATATAGATACAAAAGTAAGTACATACATACAGACATACAGACATACATATACAAACATAGCAAACATAGATGCATTCTAACTAGATTTTGAATGGGAAAAAATGAGCTTAGAGTTTAAAATTTTTAAAAAAACACTCGCATGATTCTAGTAGACATACCTCGATTGTCATATCGATGAAGGGGCATAACTTTGTTTTGCAAACTTCAACTGAAAATAAATAAACATATAACTACTAATGATAATATGCGATAAGAATTTAATATAAAACATATTAATAATAAATAACAATAACTACCTCTTGTAGATGTTTCATATATACTTCACGAGAAGCCAACCACGCACCAACCTTTAAAAATATGAAAACATATACATAATAATGTTAGTAATGATAATAAATAAAAACAATGAAACAAACTTGTAAGGACATTAATGTCAACCTTCTAGTCTTGACTCCAAGCTTCAGAATGTTGAAAAAGTCTGGATGGTCTCCAAGTGACCTGAACTAGCAAAATTAAATTTAAAAAAGAAAGTAACATATTAATAATAAATAACACATGACTAACCTCAAGTGCATGTTTCGTAAATGTTTCACGAGAAACCAACAGCACACCAACCTTAAAAAACTAGAAATATATACATAATAATATTTTGTTATGATAATAAATGAAAATAAATAAACAAACCTATCAGGACATCAATGTTAACCTTCTGGTCTTGACAACAAGTTTGAGAATACTGAAAAAGTTTGAATTGTTACCAAGTGATCTACAGTAGCAAAAATAAATTTAAAAACAAAAATATAACACATTAATCATAAAAACATATAATTTACCTCTTGTACATGTTTCAAAAATGGTTCATGAGAGACCATCTGCACATCAACCTTCAAAAAACTAGAAAAATATACATAATAACCTCTTATAAATATAATAACTGAAAATAACAAAACAAACCTGTAAAGACATCAATGTCAACCAAGCCTGAGAATGGTGAAAAAGTTCGGATTGTCTCCAAGTTACTTGCACTAGCAAAGTTAATTTTATAAAGATAATATAATATTAGAAACATTGTTTGACAAAAGAACCTGATCACTCTTCGTCGATGTTTGCATTTAAAGCCCATGGCTTTATTAAACTCAGAGATGTATTCGTTGGCAAAGAAAAAAGGATAGAAAGACACGACCATGTTAATTCTGATTCCTCGATGAATATGCACAACTAAGCTTTGCACATTCAATCTTATATTAATTTATTTACAAGCATACACAGTACATGCATAATTATACGTGTACACAAATACGTGCTTACATATATAAATACATATGTACTTACATAACACACCCATATAAGAAAAACACACAAGGACATATGCATATTTCTATATATATAGATAAAAATATATACACATATTCACATTTATATATGCATCAACATATATTGACACCTTCACATATACCCACATATATAGAAATATTTCAGATGTATATTTACATATAAAGTTGCATGCATACATAGATTCAGACACATACACATATATTTATATATAAATATAAATACAAAAATAAAGAGATATACACATATACAGATACATACACATAAATATAATCACATATATAGATGCATGCACGGATCGACACATGCACATATATTCATATACACACACATATATAGACACTTGCACATATACAGACACATACACTCATATATTAGCACATCCACATATATATATTCACATATGTAGTTACATATTACATACATATATACGCATACACATATCTTCACATACATGGATAAATACATAGTTATAAACAAAACGGCTGTACAAAAATACATACATACATGTAAAGACAAGTACTCACATATATACACACAAACTTACATATATGTATACATAGCATACATGCAAAAGCATTTTAACTAGATTTTGAAGGGGGGAAAGAATGAGCTTAGAGTTTAAAATTTAAAAAAAAACACTTACATGATTCTAATAGACATACCTCGATTGGCTTATCGATGAAAGGGCATAGCTTGGTTTTGCAAACTACAATTGAAAATAAATAAACATACAACTATAAATGAGAATATGTGGTAAAAATTTAATAGAAAACATATTAATAATAATTAACGTATAACTACCCCTTGTAGATGTTTCACATATCCTTCACGAGAAACCAACCACACACCAACCTTGAAAAATATCAAAAAATATATATATAATGTTTAGTAATGATAATAAATAAAAACAATGAAACAAACCTGTAAGAACATCAATGTCAACCTTCGAGCCTTGACTCCAAGCTTGAGAGTGGTGAAAAAGAATGGATTATCTCCAAGTGACCTGAACTAGCAAAATTAAATTTAAAAAAGAAAGTATAACATATTTATAATAAATAACACATGACTACTCTCAAGTGCATGTTTCGTAAATGTTTCACGAGAAACCAACCACACACCAACCTTAAAAAAACTAGTACATATATATAATAATATTTTGTAATGATAATAAATGAAAATAAAGAAACAAACCTATCAGGACATCAATGTTGACCTTTTAGTCTTGACAAGTTTGAGAACACTGAAAAGTTTGAATTGTCATCAAGTGAGCTACAGTAGCAAAAATAAATTTAAAAGAAAATATAACACATTAATCATAAATAACATATAATTTACCTCTTGTACATGTTTCGGAAATGGTTCTTGAGAGACCAACTGCGCATCAATCTTCAAAAAATTAGAAAAATATACATAACAACCGTTTGTAAAGAAAATAAATGAAAATAACAAAACAAACCTATCAAGACATCAATGTCACAACAAAGCTTATGAATGGTGAAAAAAAGATCAGATCTCCAAGTTACCTGCACTAGCAAAGTTAATTTTATAAAGAAAATATAACATTAGAAAAGTTACTCGACAAAAGAACCTGATCACCCTTCGTCGATGTTCGCATTTAGAGCCCATGGCTTTATTAAACTTGGAGATGTATTCGTTGCCAAAGAAAAAAGGATAGAGAGGCACAGACATTAATTCTGATTCCTCGATAAACATGCACAGCTAAGCTTTGCACATTCAAGCTTATATTAATTCATGTACAAACAACATGCATAATTATACATGTGTACATAAATATGTGCCTACATATATAAATACATATGTACTTACATAACATACCCGTGCAAATAAAAACGCACAAGGACATATCCATATTTCTATACACACATACATATATTCACATTTATATAAACATCAACATATATTGACACCTTCACATATACCCACATATATAGAAATATTTCACATGTATATTTACATATATAGTTACATGCATGCATAGATACAGACACATGCACATATATTTATATATAAATATACATACAAAAATATAGAGATATACACATATATTCACATATACAAATACATACACATAAATATAATCACATATATAGATGCATGCATGGATAGACACGTACATATATATTCATATATACACACATATATAGGCACTTGCACATATACAGACACATACACTCATATATTGGCACATCCACATATATTCACATATGTAGTTACATACTACATACACACACATATATACACATACATCTTCACATACATGGATAAAAACACAGTTATAAATACAATGGATGTACAAAAAAACATAAATACATGTAGAGACAAGCATTCACATATATACGCATACAAACGTACATATATGTATACATACATATCCATACATAGCATACATGTATGCATTCTAACTAGATTTTGATGGGGGAAAGAATGAGCTTAGAGTTTAAAATTTTTAAATAAACACTTACATGATTCTAGTAGCCATACCTCGATTGTCTTATCGATGAAGGGGCGTGTAGCTTTGTTTTGCAAACTTCAACTGAAAATAAATAAACATATAACTATAAATGAGAATATGAGGTAAAAATTTAATATAAAATGTATTAATAATAAATAACATATAACTACCTCTTGTAGATGTTTCGCATTTACTTCACGAAAAACCAAATACGCGCCAACCTTTAAAAATATGAGAAAATATACATAATAATGTTTAGTAATGATAATAAATAAAAACAATGAAACAAACCTGTAAGGACATAAATGTCAACCTTCTAGTGTTAACTCCAAGCTTGAGAATGGTGAAAAAGTATGGATTGTCTCCAAGTGACCTGAACTAGCAAAATTAATTTTTAAAAAAGAAAGCATAACATATTTATAATAAATAACACATGACTAAACTTAAGTGCATGTTTCGTAAATGTTTCACGAGAAACCAACCGCACACCAACCTTAAAAAACTAGAAATATATACATAATAATATTTTGTAATGATAATAAATGAAACTAAAGAAACAAACCTATCAGGACATTAATGTTAACCTTCTAGTCTTGACAACAGGTTTGAGAACACTGAAAAGTTTGAATTGTTACCAAGTAATCTACAGTAGCAAAAATAAATTTAGAAAAGAAAATATAACACATTAATCATAAGTAACATATAATTACCTCTTGTACATGTTTCGGAAATGGTTCTTGAGAGACCAACTGCACATCAACCTTCAAGAAACTAGAAAAATATACATAATAACCTTTTATAAAGATAATAAATGAAAATAATAAAAAAAACCTGTCTAAGACATCAATGTCAACCAAGCTTGAAAATGGTGAAAAAGTTCGGATTGTCTCAAAGTTACCTACAGTAGCAAAGTTAATTTTATAAAGACAATATAACATTAGAAAAGTTGTTCGACAAAAAAACCTGAGCACCCTTCGTCGATGTTCGCATTTAGAGCACATGGCTTTATTAAACTCAGAGATGTATTCGTTACCAAAGGAAAAAAAACAGAATAGCTAAGCTTTGCACTTTCAAGCCTATATTAATTCATGTACAAACATACATACTACATGCAAAATTATATGTGCGTACATAAATATATAAATATGTGTACACAATACACCCGCGCAAATAAAAACACACAAAGTCATATGCATATTTTTATATGTATATATGTATAAATATATACACATATATTCACATTTATACATACATTAAAATATATTGAGAAAATTCACATATACGTACATATATAGAAACATTTCACATATATATTCGTATATATAGTTGCATGCAAACACACATACACATATTCACATAAAGATACATATACCAATATAGAGACAAACACATACATATCCAAATATATAGAAAAACATACACAGACACATAAACATTTAATATACATATATACAGGCACATGAACATATACAAGCACACATTCATATATTGGCAAATGTATATTCACATATATGAATAGATACACAGTTATAAACACATGTACGTATATAGAAATCAATACATATATATAGAGACACTCACATATATAGACAAACACATACACACAGATACATACAAACGTACATACATGTATACAAACATATCCATACATAACATGCACGCATGCATTCTAACTAGATTTTGAAGGGAAGATGGAACAAGCTTAGAGTACAAAAATTTTGAAAAAAAAACACTTGAGGATTTTAGTAGACATACCTTGACTCTCTTATTCATGAGACGTAGCTCTGTTTTGCATACTTAAACTGTAAATAAATAGACATTTAACTATAAATGAGATATTTATATGCTGTAATAATTTAATATAAACATATTAATAATAAATAACACATAACTAACCTCGTGTGGATATTTCAAAAATGTTTCAGGAGAAACTAACCAGCATAGGAGGCACGTACACAGCTAAGCTTTGAGCATTCAAGCCTATAAAATTCATATACAAGCTTGCATACTAAATTTATAATTATACATGTATACATAAATACATATGGACATATATATATACACACACACACACATACACACACACACATACTTACATAACACACCCACGCAAATAAAAAGGCACGCAAACATATGTATATTTCTATATGAATATATGTATATAAGTATGTATATATATGTACACATACACTCACACACACAGAAAAATGTATATCAACACAGTCACATATACACACGTATATAGAAACATTTCACACACACACACACACACACATTCACATTTATAGTTGCATGTGTACATAGATCCAGTCCCTCATCAATTTTCCAAACAACGACCTCCCATCTAACTCGCACTGAACATCATAAAATAAACAAATTGCTGAACAAAAGAAAGGTATATAATTGTTGAACAAAAAGTGAAAATTTTAAGAAGAAAAATAGTTTAATAGAAAATATACTAGCTAAAAGGTGAACATCCTTTGCAAAGAAAGACATGTTCATAACTTTCTAGCAAAGAACACAATGCAGATTGTGCCAATCGAACTTATAATAAGAAAGCTTGATACCTATATTCCAAAGAAAATTATTTTCATCATCTTGATCTTCAAGAATGAGTTACCATTTGGAAATTATTTTCAAGAAAAGCTCAAATCTCTTAAATAAGTAATAATGATATAAACGTCTATTTAGATACATGTGCCGAAGAATTCGCCAATTTTGGAAAAGGCATGCACATCCTAAAAGCAGTACCCATGCATTTCAGAGTAATAGAGTTTGTCAATTTATATCACAAAAGACTCTGAATGGAATGCTAACATTGGCATTCCACAGTTATTATGTTTTAACCAATAGATGGGAACTAGAAAGGTTAGCAAGTCCAAGATGACTCAGTAAAAAATTATCCCATGAGAAATTAGCACAGAACATAATTCAAAGGAACTAATTACGCATTTAACACTATCACAAACTTACACCCATAGCTGAATTTGATATTGCTGAATACATAACTAACCTTAATAATCAGGAAAAGTGATATGTGAGGGAGGCTCCATGATTGGAATGTGGACATTGAAATTTCATCAATTTAAGGCGAAAATTCACTATAACAACAGGCAAAGATAAAAATAATAGGTGAGATGTAGTGCAGGAGAAGATCTAATGTATTACAAGTAAATGAACTGAAGGAATTCACTATGCACTTGTAGTCTGAACTTATAGTCAAATGTATTGTCAAAAGAAACTGTAAGCCGCTTGAGAGTCAAGACAACTCTCACACTCACATATCAGGACAGGAAAAGCCAAAGCCCCCTGTGGCAGCTTAAAATCTAGTTCCCCATACATTATATTTAGTTTAATTCTAATCTCAACACCTATAAGGCTTCAGTCAACACCTAACAAAACCCAATAAACCACCTTAACTCATACTAATCAAAATACGATAATCCATTTATATATCTTCCTATGAGATAGCCTGTGCATTCTATTGTCAATTTCCATTTTAACTAACCCTCAGAACTCCAATCCAAGTTAAACACAACATCAAGCATTATATACAATATGAAAACTTCAAACAGTTCCTCCAATCCATACACGTGTCTCCAAATTTCAATTCCTAGCTGTTACTTTCACCAACAGACAAAGTATAGCAATCAAAGTGCCAATCATATCATATTCATAAAAAGATGTTACTTCATAAAAGGAAAATCACACAGCACCACATTTTGATCCTTTTAAGGAGGGATGGGTCGGTTGTTGCATCAAACTTCACCATGATCAGATTAAACTCTTATTGTATTTGAATTAAACCATGGTTTTTATTTGAGTTAGGTGAGGAATTTCATAGGAAATAGATTTGACCCATTTTAAATTAATTAAGGTCCATGTTTGGGTCTTACTATCCAAATTATGCACAAATTTCAATCCGTCCTCAGTTTTCGCCTATGGATGGCACGGAAATATAGAAAGACTGTCATCTTTGACCACAGGAAGCAACAGATGATTCTTCTCTGAGTACTCTACTAATTAGTTCTTGTGTTTGGCTTCTGCTGACAGATGATGTCTTTAGTCGCATATTCACGAGTGACAATAATCTTTGCATTAAAGCAAGCACACCTTCCTGAAGATATATTAATATTTTGGACTGAAAAGTTGAGGAAGTTTCAAATGGACAGTTCAAAATTTTCGAATGGACTGAAAAGATGAGGAAGAAAATTACTTGCCAAAAAGAATAGAAATTGTCAACCAATTTCAATTGTTCATCCTTGAAACCCACACTCTAGACATTGATGGAATGCCACCCAGTCCTAATAACACAAGGGATGAAACAATATGAGGAAGAAAAGGCATCGAACATGGTAACTACATATAATGCATTTTATTGCGATAACACCAGGAAAGGATATAAATGAATTGGAGAAAGTGTTAACAAATACTAAATACTAGGGTTACTCGATAACTAGCTACTTTGTGTCCCCAACAAGAATTGTTTATTAGATGGTTACATCTTTTTTTTGCAAAATAGGTTGAATAGAACCAAATACTCCCATGAAAAGTAAAATTTGTGCTTTAATTTTTCAAGATCACATAAATGCAGAAATTACTTATCGAAAAATCTGTTACACTTAAATAACATTGTGAGTCATGAGGGAAGCAACCAGAGGAGTGGTTTATATATTCCAAGAAGTCAGAATGAAAACTTCAGACAAATAGAGGCTCAACAGACTGTTGAATGGATCCCAAAAGTCTTGGTAAACTATTGTATGGTATTAACTTTAGGTGAATGCTATTCTGATATTTTGGATCTTCTATCAGCAAAATCTTGCACACATCAAAAATAAGCAATCTTAGTTTTCTTATTGGCTCTGGTCATATGACTGAATGATGAACAACATCTTTCATTAATCACATTATAAACCTCTAATGTTTCAGACCCTAATTGAAAGAAGAAAAAGAAAAATAGTAGGAAAAAAGGATTTAATTAACTCGTTTCCTGTGATTTATAGGTGATTGGGAGAGAGATTCATGGGAATTTCTAAAAAGGGCAGCAAAAAGTAAAATGAAGATCACATGTAATCAAGAATATAGTATACCACATGCAAATTATTTACAAATAAAACCCCCACACAGTATCTTTCTTCAATTAGATCACGAAAACCCTTATCTTTGAAACCCTAATTAAAAGAAGAAAAAGTAAAATAGAAAGAAGTGGTTTCTTTTAGTACTACCTAAAATTTGAAATCAAACCCACCGTTTTGTTCCACCACCGATCCTCATCATCACTTCTTGTAACTAGGACAAAAAAAATAGTGGAGAACAGTAACAAATCAAATCACAGGTAAATTATTTTTTATAATTTTACATGACAACACTAAATTATATTTATTAATCATTTCTTTAATTTGTCCAAATTATATTATATGTGATTAAATAGCACAATTATTTCCCGTTGAAATGACATTGAGAGCTTAAATTATGTTTTATGTCATACACATTAAGTGAATTACACATTACTTAATATTCATTGACTTTTAGGTAAATTACATGAAATGCACTTTACCCGACTCTATGAAAGCACCCCAGTCACGGTTCTGGAACCGCCGGTCCCGATTGTGGAACTGCTGGCTCCCGATTTCGGGGTTGGAGGAACCGGACTGAACCGTCAGTGGCCGGTTTCGGAGCTGGACATTTCCGGTTCCCGAACCATTTCTTTCGTCTTTTTTTTAAACTATTGCATTAAATAGTATATATATTATCTAAAGACTCTAACCAAAAAGCCTGTTAGCTCAGTTGGTTAAAGTGTCCTTCAATAAAGGGAGGTCGCGGGTTCGAGACCAAATAGAGGCAAATAAGTTAATTTTTTTTTCAAGTTTGATGTGGTGCCACTTGGACAGGCCTAGGCTAGGCCAAGACCAACCCAGGCTAAAAGCAAAAATAAAATAAAAAATAGAGTGATTCCAAACCGGAACCGTCGTTTCCAAAATCAGAACCGACAGATTTGATTCTTTCAGAACGAAACCAGAATAGAACTGCCTGAGCACCGGTTCCAGTTCGGTTCAAAACCATGAAACTGACAACCTGGTTTGGCTCTGGTTCTCGTGACCGCGGTTTTGGTTCGAACCGACAGTTCGAACCGAACTATGGTCGATCTATATGAAAGGTACTACCTTATTTTAGCTTCACTACAAGTACCTGAGTCTCCCCAACTAATGAAGAAGGTAATCAGTTGTTAATTTTATGTGTCAAATTACACGTATGCACATGACTATATTTTAGGACCAAATTACACTCATTTCTAGTTGCTTCTTTCTTCTCCTTTTAAACCCAACCTACAGCAGCTCTCTCCTCGCTCTCTCAGCCCAAACTGTGAAAGCTCTCTCCCCTCTCTCAATAAAAACTGTGAAAGCTCTCTCTCCCCTCTCTCAACCAAAACTGTGAAAGCTCTCCCCCTCTCTCTCAACCCAAACTTCCAGTTCCTTTTATTTGTCACATCTCTGTGTTTAGATGATGTGCAGACTTCTTCAATGACATGATTTTAGGATAATCAATCTGCCTTTCCACCATATCAACATTTTGAGATTAGAAATCAATCCGACTTTAATTGTTGACCCCCTTTGCAGGGGTGTGTTTTTGTATATGGCTGGGTGGATGGCTGTGGCTCTAGGGAATTCTCTGTAGGAATATACGCACCTGACATGTATGTATGTGCGTATGAGAGAAACTACATGCTCACACATGTGACAGTGAGGGTTGTATGAGGGAGAGAGTTTAAAATCTTGTTCGTAGGTTTTTTTTTAACCCATTAGATTGATGGTGGCAGGAGCAGCAGAATACAAGTGCAGAAGACCGTTGTCGAGAAGCCCATCATTGCGGACGACAACAAATACGCGGATTTGCCGAACAGAGAGTTAAGATAGACAGTCTGTCAACAGCCACTGGAGGCCTGTCGACAGCTGTAGCTCAGTCTATCGACATGTACATTTCAGTCTGTTGTCCAACTCGAGAGTTGGGTTTATGCAGCCTGTCGATAGGTCCATCATGGTTGTCAACAGCCACGAGTTTCTGGTAGTTTCCTAATAGAATTCTGATTTTTTCTGATCTGATTCAGAGTTGGTTTTCTTTTCTTCGTGGGCTCTCTGACTATATAAAGAGAAGATTATCCCCATTGATTGTAATCTAAATTGATTGATTAATAAAATCTCTCCCCTTCTGCCTCAGGGCGTAGGCAATTGTCGAATCTTGTTAAATCTGTGTTTCTCGCTTTCTTTCTCATTTATTTTATTCTTATTGTGTTTGTGATTATTCTATGGTATACTCTGGTGTTTGCACAAGACCTCCGGTAGGTCCCAATAAGTGGTATCAGAGCTTTCCAAGTTTCGTTGGGGAGTTTCGCTCAGGTGGAGCAAATCACCTTGGAACTGGTCGGTGGTTTCATTTGAAGGTAAAGATCCGATCTTTATCTATTTAGATTTGTTTTCACTTATTGTTTCCGTATTGCTTTGTTAGATTTACTGGGGGAGATGGTCGAGAATAGTCAACAAGATAGTGTGTACAAGGCACTAATTCGTTACAAGATGTCTCGATGGTTAGCAGATATATGCACGATCCCGATAGGGGTCATTAGGAGGCAGTGAAGTGGATTCTACGATACATCAAAGGGTACCACAGATGTTGGTTTGGTGTTCGAAAAGAATACTATGAGTAAGCAAAAGTGTCTTGGATATGTCGATCGTGATTACGCAGGAGACATTGACAAGCGCTGGTCTACGATGGGTTATGTATTCATATTATCCCAAGCACTGATGAGTTGGCACTCTATTCTACAGTTTACTATCGTTTTGTCTATTACAAAGGCCGAGTATATGGTCATGATAGAAGCTATGAAAGAGGAAATTTGACTTCAAGGGTTGCTTGACGACTTGGGGATTGAACAGGATCTACTGAAAATCAATTTTGATATCACAAAAATATTGTCAGGAAACAGTAAATACATATTCAAAAAATCATCCAAATAAGTCACTAAAAAAAATCAAGTGGCACTGTGGTGTTTGACAGTGCCATAAAAAGTGAAGAGTCAGGAATATGAAATTTTCATAGAAACTTGATTATTTGGGATATCTTATCCACGTGTTTAGAAAACAAGTTATCAATTGTCTTGTACTTTTCTTTGGTTGCAGCTGAATTACAAGAAAACACCAAGTAAATTAAAAGCTAGAGATTATAAAAACAATCATGTTATGAAAAAGAATATGAGATTCAGAATCCACACAACAATCATAAAGAATTTCCATGAGAAAACATATTACAATCTAAACTAGCACTATCACAGTAATCTGGGTTCGCTAAAATGCTGAAGTCTTATGTAGGTCAGTAGAACAATTAAAAAAAAAAACAGAAAATCAGTAACATGGTATCAACCTAATACTACTTGCCCCACACAACCTCATGACAATTGTACCACCTCAAACTCGAGAATCTGGCAATGCGAGATAACAATAATAAATTTATTGATGCAAAATTACATTACTAGTTGATGTCATAAGGGAAAAACTGAAAAATCATTAACATGTAGTAAACTACTATTGATGATTTCTTTCCTCTAATAAAATGGGAATACAAAAATAGGCTAGTTAAAATCTAAACCCCCAATGATATCTTTACTGATGTTGAAGTGATGAAATAGTGTCATGGTTATTATTAATTATAGACATGATTTCTTAATCAAGAAGGATAAAAATTAGCATAGCATAAAAGTGATGCATCAACTTTCTTAATCATTCATTGCACTTTGCTAAAAATGGGGAAATAGAATCGACTAATATTAACACAGATCATAATCAGAAACTAACTTGTCAAAGAATTGCAACTAAATCCCCATGAATTCTGTTCTTTTGTAGACATCGGTACCAAAAACACCTCAGTATCTGAGTTTGGAACAAAAAAGATGATACCCAGATCAGATTCAAGAACCCAAAGCATCTGCGTGAAAATTAAACCTATTAAAGAAATAAAAAAGTGAACTTTTTTTCTCTCCATAAGAATCAAGAACGCAAAATTACGAGGGGAAGATGAAGAAGACAACCCCAATGTGAAATCAAATGAGAAGAGCAGAACAGAACATAAAGAGAAAAAGGAATGACATTGCCAGTCTTTACTCATTTAAACCATGATTATTACCTTAATTAACTACTGGGTCGGTGGAATCATCAAGCACCTAGATAATGATCTGATTGAAAGGCCATGAGAGGCCGCATTTACCTGTCAACATCGACTCCAAAAAAGGATTTGCAATAAGTGAAAATTTAAGGTAGGGATTTGCAATGGGCAGAATAACAAGCTCCAGGGAAGAAGCAACTTGATCAATCAGTATAATGCCTTCACTTTTAAAATGCTTCCCAAAATTTTATGGACTTATTTATAATATTTCTCCCATGAGAATTATCTCTCAAATATGTGTAGCCTATTAAGCCAGAAGAACCAACCATTGTACAACAATAAAATGCACAGTAGACGTTTTCAGATTCAGGTGAACTGGGTTCCAAAAAGAATAATCAAAAATATTGAAGGATGAAGGAAGAGAGGTTATGCTCCTTAATTAGAAAATAAAGAAAATATGTTCAGAGTATCATAATAACAAAAAATCCAGCAACAAAATTGTGTGACATAAAAAATAAAAGGTGAATAAACCATTCAGTCCTAAATGGCTAAGTACATGCCCTCAAAATGTAAATGGTCACAGTTTTGGTCAAGAGCATAAAATCATAATTAGAAAGATCATAATCAAGAGACTGAAACACACAATAGACTGAACATAAGATTAAAGAAATGACTGATCATTAGCATTTAGATCAACTTGGTATTCCTTTGAGCATCCTACCACCAACCCCACTACACAATAAAGGACTGAAGGACTGATTCTCTGTAATAACCGATCCCACCCCCATCAAGCTATGCATGCACGCGAAATATATACTCATTTATTTGTGAAATGTAAATGCTCCCCGTTCTAAATTTTCAGAACAATTTGATTTAGATCAATTGCCAAAAATAGTTGGACGTTCTAGGTGCCTCCTAGGGCCTTGTCCATGTTTCCAAGTCTAATAGCCTACTTGGGATGGAAAGTGCACTAGCTGTTTGAATCTCTAATGCTTCTACTTTACTTGAAACTGTACAGCTCTCTCCCCTAATCAATAGAGATAAATTTCTCTCATTATCTGTTGTTCAAGTCATGTCTGAAATTTGTGAACCCTCTTACACATGCAATGCCTTCCAGAGAGATGAGAGACTTCTTAAAACTTCCCAATTAACAGCACTTGTCATATCTATTGTCATCATTATCTTTAATCGTCCATCTCTTTATCTCAATAGGAGGCTATTTGGTTGGCTAAATAACCCTAAAAATGTTCGAGTTTTTGACTTTTAAACTGCAGCCACTTGTCAAAGAATACCAATTTGTTTCCAGGATGGATGATTTTGAGAAACTATGGCCAATTTGGTGGAAAGTTATGGCAGCGGATGGGTGATGATTTCTTTTACAGGGTACATCTACATGGTATGGCTAACTACAAAAAATTTCTCCAGCCATCTACGGAAAACCATGTTTTTACTTGTTGCTAAATAACTACTTAGGATTTGAACCCTACTCCATATCATAGAAAGTTAGATTAGTGGGTTTAGTTGTGCAAACTACTAGGAAGTAATGTTATGAGGGTGTCAATAATTGTTACTGGTCATCATATTAGGTTAATTTAACTATAGAAGTGCATTCTTGTGAAACATCATATACTTAATAACACATCAAAATGAAACAAAGGACCTAACAATCATTTAAAATAGAAAGTTCGCCTACATTTTTTGTGATCTAAGTAGAAGCCATTCACTTCCAGCATATCATGGGAGGGATTATGCCCATTATGGAATATAACAGTTACTGTTCTTTATTTAATATACATAGGTAATAACTAAAAGCTCCAATTCTTTCACACGCTGGAATACAAATACCATAATAAAGACAGTAATAACAACACAATGATGAAGATAGGAGAGTTCAATTCTAAATAATTTCCTAAGGTAACCAACATTATTTACAGTATCCTGGTTCTACAAGGCATTAATATGTACCTGTAATAACAAAGTATATTATCATTATTGACATCAGAAACAAGACTAAGCAATCAATTTGTACGGCTATCAAACACCTGAAAGAGATCTATGGATGTACTCTCTTTTACCAATCTTCCCACCATTATTACCAAGCAACATCCCTTAACAGTGGCTCCTAGCTACAGACACCCAGAACATTCACATGTAACAAAATTACAGAATATAACACTTAAAATCACAGAAAAACACTTAAACAAATTTCAAGTTTTCAACATGTAACAAACTACTGATGATGATTTCTTTCAAGTAATAAGACGGGAATATGAAAATAGGCGAGTTAAAATCATAACCCACAATGGTATCTTGACAGATGTTAAAGTGATGAAATAATGTCATGGTTATTATTAATTATAGACAAAATTTCTTAATCAGGAAGGATAAAAATTAACATAGCATAAAAGTGATGCACAACCTTTCTTAATCATCCATTGCTACTTGCTAAAATTGGGGAAATAGAATTGACTATAATAAACAGAGGGCATAGACACATAATAAAAAACTGACCTTGTCACTGAATTACAACTAAATCCCATGAATTAAGTTCTTTTGCAGACACTGCTGCCAAAAACACCTCAGTTGCTGGATTTGGAGCAAGAAAAGATGACACCCGGATCAGATTCAGGAATACGTGTAAATCAAACCAATTAAGAAATAAAAAAAAGTAAAAAAAAAAAAAATCTCCCTGAGAATCAAGAACGCAAGAATTGCAAGGGGAAGATGAAGAAGACAACCCCAATGTGAAAACAAAAGAAAAGAAAGAACAAAACATGACATAAAAAGAAAAAGAAATGGAATTCTCAATATTTACTCATTTAAACCATGATTATTACTCCAATTAACAATTGGGTCGTTGGAATCATCAAGCACTTGGATAATGATCCGATCGGATGGCCATGAGAGGCCGCATTCACCTGTTCACATCGAACCCAAAAAAGGAACACACCCATCGCAAACAAAGACGAAATCAAAATGAAACCACAGAAAGAAGAAATCGGAAGAAGAAAGAAGAGAAAAAGGACCTCTTTTTCGTTGTCCATAGGGATTTGGACAAGAACCATTGGGTAATTAGCAGAATTTCCCATCTCCAGATCCATGGCGATCACCGACGCCTTAATTCCTTGTATCCAGATCTCGAGAAAGGGGTTGGTTGCTTCTTGATTTGGGTTAGGGTTTAGGATTTTGGGTTTTGGGTTTCAGAGCGGGTGAAGGGGGTGTTGCTTAAAAAGGGGATGTATTTATCTAACGGTGAGCTAAATTAGCTTCATGGTTAAGCTAACAATCTCTCTGTCATCGAATCAGACTCGGACTCGGACAGATTGCAAAGCGGCGCGCCCAACGGTTATTTTTGACTTTCTATTTTGGGGTTTTAGCACATACACGCCTTTTTCTTTTGAGAATTGCATATTTCTTTATATGGCCTTTTTGTTTTTGATTTGTTTTGCAAAAATACTCTTTTATTAACCGTTGTTCAATAAAAAATGAATTTATGCTGAATTTTTAACAAATTAATCATATTTGAATTAATTCTTAGGTTTACAACATGTTATCTTATATCTATTTTATCAATATTATTGCTATTTTATTAATAATTTTCCTTTTATTAATCTATATTACTTTTAGTTTAATTAACTAGTACAATTATTTCTTGTTGAAATGGCATTGAGCTCGATAACTTAGTTATTTTCTTATCTTCCAAAAATTAAGTAAACCATATTTCAATTTCTTAAATGTTATTTACTCAATTTTCATTAACTTATGATTGATAAAAGGAGCAACTGTAACTGTAGCATAACGGTAAAATCTATGTATAATAGGAACAATGTCTGAAGCTCAAATCCTACTTGCACCAGGCTACGACGTATATTTCAAAGAAAAAATTTGATAAATGGACATGTTTGCATATACTCAAAAAACAAAACGTGTATGACTACAGACTAATAATGGGCGGACCCACGTTAAGCTAAGTGTGTGTCACGACCGGCTTCCCAAAACATGGAGTACGGGTACGTGACGATGGCCAGAAGATACTCACGAAAAGTGAATTCTCTTCCACGAATATCTTAAGCTGTCAATAATGAGCAGGAAAGCACACATATATGCATACACACCCAAGCGTAGGGATTAAAGCACATATATAAAATACTAAAATATAAACAGTATCATCTAACATATCTGAATAAGACAAGTCAAGAAAAGAAACTGAACTCATCGGAGAACGACTGAACCAAAACAAGTTCTATGATCAACTCTCTATACCAGCTCCCGGATTTAGATACTGAAAAATAATGAAGGTCCGTCAGAACTGGACCAGTAAGAGTACACGAAGGGAAAAGAACAGTAGAAGAGAAAATATGAAAATGCAGTAACAGTACAAGTAGGGCATTGAAATAAGAAGAATAATATTTGACAATATCGAGAACTGAAAGTAATAACAATAATAGGAATAATCAGGACGATAGATTATGTACAATAAGACAGCACATGCATGTTGTGACATGAATATAATGAACATGAGATGTCCTGGACGAGTAACTATCGTGTAACAGAATCACAAGATCACAAGAACATGAGATCACAAATTAAAATCACATGGTCAGTCCAGTAATATCACGTAATCAAGATAATGCATGTCACAGGTCTCTCAAGTATCAGAACCATGAAAACACAAGTCAGGTACTTGATCACGAATAGGAACAGTACGGGACGAGTTAGATCACTGAAGATAATGAAGGATATGATGCAAGTGTATATGTCTAGCATTTTATTAATCTTATACTAATGCAACTATCCTGTTTCCCATCCTACAGGACAACTGCATATCAAACAAGTGATGCGTTAGTGAATCCTAATAGCAGGGAGAAACAGTTTACTGTACTCAGGTATCATGTTACATGTAATAACAAGTGCGCACATAAATCATAAGAACACAAGATCACGTGTGACAAGGCCCTTGGAGAAGCCGCCCTTCCAAGCACACCTCCCTGATTCCCCCGCTACCATTCTCCCCCAGTTACCCTAACTTGGTTAATTTCATTAATTAGTGCAAATGTAAGATAGTGTGTGACTCAGTGTAACAAAATCATAAATCAGTATCAAGAATTTCAGTGTCAAATAGTGAATACATTGTATATCAAGATTTTGGGACAATGTAAACGGGGCAATATCAAGTGACAAAGGCAAATATGTAATCCAATGGTCTTAGTAAATCGGTCATGTTCATATATAACATAATCTAATAAAATATCCTTAATAATGTATCATAAGATATTTTGATCGATTTCCTCGAGATTAATCTCATAATATTCATTTCATTATTATCCAGTTATCCTCAAGATCCAAATCACAATATTTGTCACGATCAATACAAATTTCGTGTCACTAAATCAGGCTATCACACACAAACAATAATGCCAATTTAAGTTGGCTGCATGCATGTATAAGAACGAGATACAAACATGATGTGTAAGGTAATGTAACATGATCACGAAACAATACCGGTAAAGATATCAAGAATACAATAACTAGTCATATAATCGGAGGAGGAAAAGCTGATATGTAAACGTGATCACAGGATGGTATCGACGATCTGGAATATGATATCCAGAATTTATAATTAAGAGGCAGAATTAAAATCAATACAAAAGTCAACAAGGAGAGTATCGTGTAGACTTGCATGAAATGACGCGATTCTGGTCCGAATCGCCATAAGGTCTGCACTGCACGAACAAGTACGGATCTCGGATCATCTCATGAGTCGGTCTTCGAATCGCCAGTGTATTGGGCCCACGACGAGCACAATTCGAATCTCTCGGTACCGAGTTCGGATCGCACGAATGAGTCCGAAATCACTGTAACACGCAACCATATATAGAGAGGAAGAGGAATTAACACACTCACGTGAAATATGTATATACCCACACATGTATGCTACAATGCATACACGCGTGTGTACACCCACATAAGAGTTACACACAGACACATACACATACGCATGCACGCACACACATATATAAACTCCGCCAGTGCACCGTTCACTGCCTATCCCAAGTCAGGATAAAGGAGGAGGGTTGTGGTAGGCCTGTGACAGCCAACGTAAAATATTGTCACATACTATGAATATGAACCAAGAACTAAAATTCGTTGGGGCATCTCCTACTGAGCGACGTGCTACATCAGAGCCCGGATGTAGTGAAAAGTGGGCAAGGGTTGCTAGGTCGTCCAGAAATGACGCGCCACATCGGCGCCTGGATGTGGTATCAAATTAGTAAGGGTTCCCACACTTATGAGCGGGTGAGGGTAGAAAAAGTAGCTTATGAATATAGGATTAGGTTAGCATCATGAAACATAGGTTCTCTTACAGGTAGATTAGCATAGTTAGTTGATGCTATGATTAGACGGATAGTATTTTGTGTATGCAAGAAACTAAGTGGGTAGGTGAAAAAGGTAGAATTAAAGAGCCTTGGGGTTATAAACTTTGGTATACTGGTAGAGATAGAAATCGTAATGGGGTGGGTGTGATCATAAACAAACAAATACTTGAGGATGTAGTGGAGGTTAGGAGAAAGGGTGATAAGATTTTGCTAGTTAAACTTATTTTAGGTGGGGAGATTTTTAATGTTATTAGTGTCATTGCACCACAAGTAGGACTTGATGAGTCCAGTAAGCGTCAATTTTGGGAGGATTTAGATGAGATTGTGTAAGGCATACCCATTAGAGAAAAGCTGCTCATAGGTGGCGACCTCAATAGGCATGTAGGAACTAGTTATTATGGGTTTAATAGTGTACATGGAGGATTTGATTTTGGGGAAAGAAATGAACAAGGTAACTCAATTCTAGATTTTGCTTTGTCATATGATTTGATCTTAGCGAATACTTGATTTAGGAAGAGAGAGTCTTACTTGATCACTTTTAGAAGTGGATCAAGTGCGAGCCAAATAGATTTCTTTTTAACTATAAAAGTAGATAGAGGTTGTTGTATGGATTATAAGGTAATACCGGGTGAGACTGTAGTAACCCAATATAGACTCTTAATTTTAAGATGTCCGGATTAGAAGGAGATCTAGAAAGATTAAACGTAAGTTAGATCCTATGATTAAGTGGTGGCGGCTAAAAGAAGGTAACAAAGGAGTTTTTGTAGATCGAGTAGTACAAGAAGTAAATTAGAAAGCCCAAGATGATCCCAATACAATATGGAACAAAATTGCTAGCTGCATTAAAAGAGTAGCTAAAGATGTACTTGGTGAGTCACGGGATAATTCTCCACCATGTAAGGACACATCGTGGTGGAATGAAGAGGTAAAAGCTGTCATTAAGATCAAACGAGACTCTTATAGAGATTTGAAGAAAAATTGTAATGGAGTGAGTTTTGAGAAGTATAAGCTAGCCAAGAAGGATGCTAAGAAAGCGGTTCAGAATGTAAGAGCTAAAGTGTATAAAGAAGTGTATGAGAAGTTGGACACCAAAGAGGTTGAAAAGGATATATATAGAATTGCTTGAATAAGGGAGAGAAAGACTAGAGACTTATGTACTGTTAGGTGTATCAAAGATGAGGATCAGAAAGTTTTAGTTCGAGATGAAGAAATCAAATAAAGATGGAGAGAGTATTTTGACAAATTGTTCAATGGTAATTCTACTCAAGAGTTGGATGACCTTACCATTCAGTGCCAGGATATGAACCATAGTTATATGCGCAGAATTAGCGAATCTAAAGTTAAAGAGGCCTTAAAGAGGATGAAGTCAAGGAAAGTTGTTGGTCCAGATGGAATTCCTATTGAGGTATGGAGATGCTTAGGAGAGGTGGGCGTGAGATGGCTGACAAACCCCTTTAACAAGATTTGGCTAACTAAAAAGATACCTAATAAGTGGAGGAAGAGTACTTTAGTACCTCTCTATAAGAATAAGGGTGATATCCAGAGTTGTTCAAACTATCGTGGAATAAAACTTATATGTCACACCATGAAGCTTTGAGAAAGGGTAATTGAACATATGTTAAGGCAGAATGTTACAATATCAGAGAACCAGTTTGGGTTCATACCGGGGAGATCGACAACAAAGGCTATTCATTTACTTCGTCAACTTATAGAGCGATTTCGAGAGAGGAAAAGAAATTTACATATGGTTTTATTGATTTACAAAAAGCTTATGATAAGGTGCCAAGAGAGGTATTATGATGGACATTGATGAAAAAGGGAGTCCCCATCAAATATATTGACATAATCAAGGATATGTACGATGGAGTAGTGGCAAATGTCAAAACTTGTGGAGGCATAACAATTAATTTTTCTATCACAATTAGATTACATCAAGGATCTGCATTGAGTCCATTCTTATTTACCATAGTGATGGATGAGCTTGTTAGAGCTATTCAAGATGAGTTACTATGGTGTATGCTATTTGCTGATGATATTATTCTAGTAGATGAGACGAGACTGGGGTAAATGCCAAATTGGAGTTATAGAGGCAAACTCTAGAATCTCGAGGTTTTAGATTAAGTAGGGCCAAAACAGAGTATATAGAGTGTAAATTCAGTAAACAGAGAATCCGAAATTATAGTATTGTGAGACAAGATGGACAAAAAATATCGGTGAGCAGTCATTTTAAGTACTTGGGTTCTATTATCCAAAAAGATAGGGAGATTGATAGTGATGTCAACCATAGGATCCAAACTGGCTGGTTGAAATAGAGGAGCGCAACAGGAATTTTATATAATCGTAACATTCTGTTATGGCTGAAGGAAAAATTTTATCGAACTGCTATTAGGCCAGCTTTGTTATATGACACAGAATGTTGGGCTATAAAGAGACATCATGCCCATAAGATGAGTGTAGCAGAGATGCGCATGCTTCGTTGGATGTGTGGTAACACGCGGACAGATAAGGTAAGAAATGAGGATATTCGTACTAAGATAGGTGTAGCCTCTATAGAAGAGAAGATGAGAGAAAATCGCCTACGATGGTTTGGTCATGTGCGACATAGACCTACAGATGCCCCAGTCCGACGAGTAGAGCGTATCAATTTAGGGCAAGTTAAAAGAGCGCAGGGAAACCGAAGAAAACATAGATGGAGGTAATACGACAAGATATAAAGGCTAAAGGTCTTAGTGAAGGCATATTGCTCGATGGAATGAGTGGAGAAAGCTGATCCGTGTGCCCGATCCGGCGTAATTCTCTTTTGGTTCATGTAGCCTACCCCAAATACTTGGGACATATGGCTTAGTTGTTGTTGTTTGTTGTATATACACACAAACACACACATCCATGTATTAATGCGCATCCCTCATCATTATGTTTACACAACCATGCAATAACTTACTCACACACTCACACACACAAAACACTATAGATTTGCTAAGAGGGAAGAAAGAACCTGAGAGTGAAACCCAGTGAGAAGGAGCACTCATGCCCGCGAGGGTGGCGGCCTGGTGTGCTCGCCGGCGGAGACGGATGAAGGAAGAGAAGCCACGGAGGAGACGCCGAAGTGTTGTCAGCGCTTGCCGGAGAGGAAGGAGAGAAGGCACGGCCTTGGGGCTGTGCGCGGTCAAGATGGGAGAGTAGGACTCGACCAAAGTAGAATGCAGGGCTCGCCGGGGTGCTCAAGGATGGTGATGGAGTGCGCCAAGATCAAATGAAGGGGATGATGCAGCCGGGTGGTTTGTCCCGAGCTCGACGAGGAAGAGGAAGAGCCGGGATGGGGAGTACGCGTAGGTGTTGGGGAAGAGAGGTCAACGAGGATCTGCAGGCCACGGAGGAGGTCGCCGTCGGAAGTTGGCTCGGCGTGTTGGGGTGGTTGGGTGGCATGCCAGGGATGAGGTAGGCGCTCCGGTAATGGTGCGGGTGTGGTGCAGCCGGGTAAGGAGGAGGCACGACCATGGTTTTATAGAGATAGGAGAAAATGAGAGAGAATAATATATGAAAGAGAGAGAGAGAGTGTGTGTGTGCGCGCGCGCGTGCGCGTGGGGGTGAGAGGGTGAGTGGGGAGATGGAGAATATAAGAGAGAGAAGGGGAGCGTGGAGAACGTGAAAGAGAGATAGAGGGAAACATGTGATAGAGGAGGGGAGCCGGTGAGAGACACGGGCTTAAAGGTGAAGGAGAAAATGAATTAATTGGTGTTTAAATACAATATGTGTGGTTTACAACAACGTACCCAAGTGGTCAAGTGGTGTAGACATTGGAGTTGGGAGCAGTGGGTTATGGGTTTGAAATTGTGTGATCACAATAAAAGGGTTTTCTTTTTTTATGTGGGATAAAAGGTTAAATAATATTATGTGGCCTGGTGGTTAGATCATTCGATTCATATGAATTGGACTTTGTTCAAAACCTGAAGCCTTATAATGATTGTTTCTATTTTATTTTTTTTTATTTTTTTATTTTAATTGCATTTTTTATATAAACCAGTATTTAATTATTAGTTTATTAGATTAAACTCTTATTAATTCAAAAAAATTTTAAAAATTCTCAAAAATAAAAGATGTAATCCTGAACATCGTTCTGAATCTAGATCTCTGAAATTCATTTCTGCTTGATAATTAAAAATCTCGGAGTCAGTATATGACACTGATCAATCCCGAATTGAGATTATTCTCCAATAATTTCTAAAATTTTTTAAAAATATATAAAAAATTCAAAATATTAGAAAATAATATTTTGTACTGAAATAGCCTCAATCCAACTACCAGGATGGTTAAATTAGGTATCAAATATCAGTATTAACACAAGTACATAAGGAACTGGAGGGTTACAGTGTGGGCACTAAACTTTATATAAAAGTTTGGTAAATTTTCATACAATGATTCTTTATTTAAATTATTTTAGGGTCAAGAAAATGACACGATTGACCTCTAGCTTTATTTAAACTTTATCACAACTTTTTTATTATCTTTTTCTTTTTAGCTTACCATTACATAACAAATTAAATTATTATTATCTAGATGGCAAATAAACAAAGACAAATGCGAATAATCTAAATTTTATAGTAGATATAGTTAGGAATAAATTTAAATTATAAATTATATTTTAGTTCAAAAGCTAGCTTGTATTACTTATTAAAAATAATTATGATGTATTTAACAGTCTAAAGACACTAAATTATGACCATAATTATTAACTTAGAGAAAAAAGTAATAACTATTTTATTCATAAGTAAATTTCAAATAAAAGTTATATATATATATATATATATATATATATATATATATATATATATATATATATATATATATATATATCAAAGGATAAGTTCTCTAAAACTACCATGAACATTTAGAATTTTACTCAAAACTTCTCTCAACTTTTTCTCATTCTTGAAGCTACCATGAAGTTTCCCATATTTGCTTAAACATAGATTTCATAATTTCTCTTTCTAAAATCATGTCACAGTGTAGCATAAGATACTTTTATGACAAAAATACCCTTGAAAAATTAGTCATATATGTATATAAGTTTTGATGAAGACAATATTTAAAAAGTCACAAAAAACTCTCTAAATACCAAAAATTCAATATGTGGAAGAAGATTATTTTTCTGTAAACAGACCCTTGTAGTATTTAATGACATGAAAATTTATTTTGTAAATAAATTATTTCAAAAAGATAAATTTTTATAAAATATGGACAATTAGGACCTTTTACTTGCATCATTAACGGTGCAGGAAGTTTTTAACAAAAAATAGAGTTCATGGTAATTTCGAGAGCTAAAAATTTGAGGGAAGCTTTGGGGAAAACTCTAATGCTTAATAATAGTTTTGAAGAATTTACCCTTTATCAAATTTATATCAAGATCTTCAATGTCCACAACTAATATTTTGAATTGTTTTCTAATTTCTCTTTATTTCATTACATTTAAATTGTTTGTGTCTGAAACTGTATGAAAATATGCATAAGGCAGGGCCAAAATTGATAGCAAAATGGGAAACTAAAAAAAAGAATGAAAAACATCAACGGTTTATACCGGTCCATGTGAAAAAAATTATATATAAAAAAGGCAAAACTAGTTCAACATATAAAAAATAGATAGTAACTCATGTTTAAAACGATTGAGTTCTAAGAAATGAATAAAAAACATCATCCATATGTCGAAATTATATGTTGTTATGTTTATTTATAATATTCAATAAACATATTTTGTAGTAATAAAGTTATAAACGCTTGTATTTTTAATTTTCGCTAATTTTAGATATCTTGATGAATAATTAAGTGTTTTCTGCAAAAGTCTATGACAATATACATCTAATATAAAAAAAATCAATAGAAAATAATATTTATTGTTTTGAATTGAAATTAGTTTTATAACTATCTTAAATAATTATAAAATTATTTCTTTTCAAAACAACGTAAAGAAAATGTAAAAATGTGTTTAAAATAATTTTAAAAGGATTTTCTGAAAAACACGTATTTTTTCTCTGTATTCCTTTTTTTTTGCCCTAGTCTATGCCCGATATTCTCCCTTTAATTTCGGTCATGTTGTCAAGTCTCAACACATCACTAGAATTATTCTGATATGTACTAGCCTTACAAGTTTTGGGTATCGTTAGAGGATTCTTGACAATTCTCTTCTTTACATTCTGAATGAAAATCTTCTTTAATAATAATAGTGAGATAGAGGAAAAGAAATAAGATGATCAAGGCATTGATATCGATGCATTCACAAAGAATCATATCCGTGTGTACAATTAACATGGCAGTTGAAAGCCATGCGACTAGGAGCACGAGCTTTAGATTTATTTACAGACAAAGCCCTTTCATAATAATTTATAAGGTTGAGAACATCGATTGAGCACAAGGGGCACCTTACCCTTGCAAGTTAGGTATTTACATAATTTGTTTTCACTTTTGAGAGCCTGTTTACAATCTATAACTGTGATGAGCCTGTTTGCAATCTATAACTGCTAGATCTTTATGTGTGTGTGTGTGTAATGTGAGAGAGAGAGAGAGAGAGAGAGAGGAAGCGGGTGGGTAAAGAAAGAGATCTCGTGGTGTTTATAACTAGAAAAGAATTCATAAATTGCAAAATAGCACTTTTGTATTTGCCTTATTCTACAAACGTCTCTTACAAGTTAACCTCAAAAGCATATATATGCAAATTAGTTCAAATTTATAAGGACATATAAGAAAATAAAGATAAAGAGAGATATGAAATATTATAAAAAACTAAAGGATATATATGCTGGAAACCCTTGAAATAATATAAACAAATATTAAATAGTAATAAAATACCAGTATGGAAAGAACTTAATATATGATGACCTATAGGTAAAGAAAAGAACAGAATAAGTCTAATATTTTTTATTATAATCACAACCCTTTTAATTAGAATTCTAATTTGATTGTGTCACGCCCCGCTTCCAAAGATACGCTGGAGAGGAGAAACGACGAGTGTCGGCGAGTATATATGCGAGGAAAATGCCCCACGTATACACGCTAAGCCTAAAGTAACTTGAGCAAATTATATAAATCAACTATATAAATTAATATCACTGCAATAAAACATATAAATTCCTACATAATGGTAACAATATTCTATAAACAAATCAAGTAGAACAATATAAAGTCCAGGCTATAGAGAATTAATAAAATCAACAGGATGAAAAGAAAGCATGAATAGATACCAAGACCGAGTGATCGAGCAAAAGAGAACTCTGGCACTTATCATAATGCGGGTGATCCTCCCCAGACATCTGATCAGCATAAAAGAATCTCTAGACCTAAATGAGCAAATTCAAGAGTGTCAGAAAACTCTCAATGAGTGTGTAAAATAAGAGAAGGTGCTTGTGCATGTACGTGTGAGTATACAATACTACTACTATAAAATGTACTGAATGCAAGTGATCCTCTCCATGGATCAGCATAAAAGCATCTCTAGACCTAGATGCGCAAATCCAAGAGAGTCAAAAAACTCTCAAAGAGTGCGTAGAAAAAGAGATGGTGTACGTGCATGTTACGTGTGAGTATATTATGCTACTACCATAAAATATACTGAATAAGAAATATCATGAATGGGACTGAAACTAGAAGATAGTATAGCATTATATAACGTCAATCAGTATGCAGTAACTTAAAGAGTAAAGGGATCAGTCTATCACAAACAGGTGTCTACAATAGCATGCATATAAAATCAAGAGAACACACAATCAGTTTACGATATCATATATAAGGTTCAATTATATTATTAATTATGTTAGCGAACACCAATTGCCACATGCAGTAGGCGTATCCCATACTACACTTATCACACATGTCAATTGAAGTCCTATGTTATTGAAACTGATTGGTTTGAGACATCGTCCATGTTTTAGGCGGGTTCCGTACATACCCGGAACCACGGCGCAATCACCTGGCGCTGAATGAGATCCTATTGCTACGTAGTTATAAAAATAACAATATAAATAATACGGGATGCTAGTCATCCCTCAGAACCCTGCAGTGGAACCGTATCTCAGCTGCGCAACCTGTATCCTGGTTCATCCGAAATACAAATGTCGTCTCCTTCATCCATTTCCCAATCCTAGTGTAAGTTGTTTAATTATATTATTACTTAGTTTACCTTGATCAATCAATTATCTATACTACTTGAATCACTAGGGCAATACAGTTACAGTAACAATTAATTTTCAATAACAATATAACAACTTAACAATTTCATGATGTTACCATGTAACAATAATTTCCAAAAATTTTAGTAACACGAATATGTCAAATATTTTCTAAATAAGGTCATCAAAATATTCAGAATTAGTAATATGATTTCTGGCGCTTATAATAGTTTTGATTGTTCTTAAATGTTTTGGAATTAATAAATAGTAAATCATCCAAACAACATAATCTCTAGAAATTAACAGCTAATTACTAACATTTATAAGATATAATGTAATCACAAGGAGGACATTTTGGGCAGGATGTGTAATCAATCATGCAATAACTAAGTCAAGAAAATCGTAATTATCTTTACACTTTTACACACTAGAAATAAAATAAATATTTTAAATAAATAACATGAAATCACTAAAATCACCGAACGAGTTAATTGCCACAATAAAGCTTAACATATTTGAAGAGGTTCAAAACTGCTCATCAAATACTAAGTAAATATAATTAATCAATTTAACATGGTAATGCATAATATATTTTGAAGAGGGAAAAATACTCACTAATATATTTATAAAAGGTATTCTACCATTTCATATTATATTTGAAAGATAAAACACTTTCTGTTTAATATGGAAATAAGATGATTTTATTAAACACAAAGAATATTGTTTATTTAAATGGATTTTATAAAGAAATCACTCAAAATTTAAAGTTTGACTTTTAATAAATTTTTCACTATTTATAATTATGTTTATAATTTTATTTGTAAAGAATGATTTATTAACATTCCAAAACAATTCAATCTTCTAAATTTAGCAACCATCATTAAAAATGTATTCTCATGACCGAATGTAGGCATAAATTAAAGATCCAGGGTATAAGATTATAATATCCCTATTTTGAAATACGGTATTTAAATAAAATATACTGGTATTTTAATAAATACATGTAAATATATTTATTATTATTAATTCTTATGTTAGTTACTATTACTAATTGCTATTAATTACTATTATCATAGATTATTATGATTTTATTAATAGGTAATATTATTACAATTATTTTGTATTTTGCATGTGTATAAGTGAGCGCACTCCTCTTCTCCTATTTTCATTTTTCCTGTATTTTTCTTTGGCCCAAATCCAATCCCAGTCCTATTCCTCTTTCTATTCTTTTCCTTTTTCTTTTTCTATTCCCTAAGCCTACGAATCAAAGATTAGGCCATATTTCCTTTTCCCCACTTTTATTCTCTTATTTCATTTAAATTCAACTAAGCCTAACATACTTTAGCCTTACCCACCTATTTCTTTTTCCCTTTCTTTCATTTCATTTCTATTCTATTCCAACAAACTAAACCCAATCTAAACCCAGGCCCATTTACATTTATCCTTTCCTATCTTTTCTATTTTCTTTTATTCAAGCCCAAGCCATCAATCCAAACCCATAACCCAATCCTACATAAAATCATAATTCTAATTCTAATCTAAACTACAAAAACCTAATCATAACTAACCCAATCCCAATCCAAACAAATCTCTATTATTATCTCTAACTAATCAAAACCCAAAACCAAATATCTTCTTCCTTCATCATGCACACACTTATCACCATCTCCCACCAAGCGCCGCCACATACACCCTCGTCGGCGCCCTCATTGTAGCCTTCTCCTCCGCCTGATGTCGCCAATACCCCAACATCCAACCACCTCGGCAACACCCCATGGCCGCACCATCTCCTTCCTCCCCATCTTCTTTTTCTTCTCCTTCCACACAACACCCACATGCAATGCCTCCGCCGCCACCATGCTCGTGACCCTTCCACCTTCGTCGAGTGCTGCCATTGAACCCCGCAGCCGTGCGCAGCCCCCATGCGTACCTCCATACCATGGCCGGACTCCCTCCATCGACACCTCCTCCAGCAGCACAATCTTCTCCCCGGAGCCATCGCGGCCTCCGCCATCACTCCGGAAACACCGTCCAGATCCATGGCCACGAGCGTGACCTCCGCGGCCTCCGCCATCTCCGACGAGAGCCCAACTATCACCGCCACTCGCGCTGCCTTCCCCCTGCACCATGCGTGAGTCTTTCTCTCTCTCCCTCTCTATCTCTATCTCTATGAATGGGTGTGTGTTTATGTTATTTTCTCTTATTTTGTTTATCTATGGGTTGTGAAAAATTGTGTACATGTGTGTACGTGCATGTGTGTTGTGTATGAACATGTGTGTTTATGAAATTCTCTTCCCTTCTCTCAAAATGTATGTGTTAATTTCAGTCTCTGTGTATGTGTGAACATGTGTGTGTTTAGTGTGTGTGGTTTGGGTATTCTCTTTTCGCTCTTGACCTTTTTTTCACTCTCAATGTTGTGTGTAGCACGCCACCGTGATCTCCACCCCATGGCCGTGCGCCGGAGACCCCTACCTGCATTCAACCTCTGCTCGAACACCTCCTCCCCCTTCTCGTCAGCCGCCGCAAACCACAAGCAATACCCCCTATGGCCGAACCCACAGCCCGCCATTGACAATGCCTCGCATGACCAGAACAGCATCCCAACTCCGAGCTCCGCCACTACCTCTCCGGTGAGGTCCGCCACCCATCTCCCCTTTGGCCATGCCTCCTTCCTCACCCACGCAGACCGTGCACGTCCCTTTTCTCTCTCAACTCATGCAACTGCCGTGAGCCTCCTCCCCTTGCTCGACGTGTCGCCAAAGCGCGAGCACCCTCTCTATTGTTGTTGTCGCTTACTTGAGCACCACCTTGAAAGTACACCTAGAGGGGGTGAATAGGTGTAAGGCTAATCTAGTGACAAATAATATGGAATTAAAAACTAATGCAACACACTTAGTGTAACCAAAGAGTGTAGCCGAATTTCCAGCGAAGGGCTCTAGACTAACTCCTCTAAATTCCTCTAAATAAGAGTTGAGGTGCTATGTAAAGCTCTCTTGGTTTAACAAAAGTATGGCATACAATCAAACCCAAGCATATATATGATATGAATAATATGATGCAATGTACAATATAAGAGAGAGTTAGAGATAGTGGATCAAACGCAAACACAAAGATATATTTCGAGGTTCGAGTACCCAGCTCTACGTCCCCGCCTTCACACAGAAGGATTTTCACTAAATCTTCTACACAGGACTTCCCACACAGGAAACCTCCACTGAGGATTTGGGTACTACAAACTGGGAGTACACAACTCCTCTCTCCAACAAATACAACCACTACACGAGAGGCAAGGCACAACACAAATCACCTCTACACTTAGAGGGATGGGCACTTAGACAAACAACTACAATCACATCTACACTTGGAGGGATACCAATAAACCCAATTGCACAACCTCCTCTACACTTAGAGGGAAAGGCTTAAAGCCAAAGCAATGGAAAGGTTACAACTCTTGGTGATCACAAAGACCACAAACCAATATTCCCACAAAATAGATCCTAATAGATAAGATAGATATGATAGGCTCAAGTGTGAGAAAATAAAGAGTTTGAAAATCAAAATCACAAAGAAATACTCTTGGGAAAAACTCTATATTGAAATATAAATGAAGATCAAAACAACTTCCAAAGACTTTCTTGTTCCTTGATTTTTGCAACCCTTTAAAACAAATAAAGATAAAATCTTTTCGCTCTAAAACTCTTTTAGAAACTTATATTTAACACTAGAAAGAATGAGAATTTTGCTCTTAAAAAATTTATGCAAAATAGCCCAAAGGAATGGGTATTTATAACTCAAAATAAAAACTAGCCGTTGGGCCAAGACAGCAGAAAAAATTTGCTGTCGGTTGACCGCCCAGTCGACCGGCCAACGGTCAGATTTCTGACCGTTGTGCCACGGTCGACCGCCCGGTCGACCGAGCCTGGATACAGAGAGCAACAGCTCTCTGCCGGTCGACCGCCCGGTCGACCGGGGCCATTTCCAGAGAGTGAAGCTCTCTGGCGGTCGACCGGGTCGGTCGATCGGCCTACCAGCCCAGGCTGCGTGCACGTTTGTGCACGTCGGTCGACCGGACCGGTCGACCGACTTCTGCGTCAGTCGACCGTCCGGTAGACCAGCAGACAGCCAGTACAAACAATTATAGGGATTAAAAACTCGACTTTTTGCCGTTTAAAAAATCTCATAAAATATACATAAATTCCACAAAAATATGTTCTTATAAGATCTTTGAAATACAAATATGTGTGACAAAATTTTAACACATATTATAAACTATTTGAACCATTTTTGTGATATTGAAATTTGACTTAAATACAAAAACCGTATTTTCTAAAAAACCAAACTTTGAAATGGAAATCCGATTTTTCCAAAACCCATGTAAATACAAAAAATATTATATTGAAACAACTTTGAAGCATATTGTATATGGATAGAATTCAATATACATATAAAGATTTATATCTATGTTTTTGACATGAAATTCAATATCGGTTAAACCAAAAACCGAAAACCAATAAACTTAAAACTTGTGTGTGTATGTGAACTTGAGCATATCAACACTATCTAATCTTTACAATGATCTAAACAAACTAAACTAAGCACAATACCAAAGACTTTTTGTCTCCAAGCCGACTCGATCCAAACGCGATCCAACGAGCTTGACTCCAACTGAGTACTAAATGCGATCTTAACAGTCGAGCTCTTGAATCAACATGTGAAAGCCCCAAAATACCTTTGTTGAAGCTAATCACCTACTAATATCTTGATCAAATATCTAAAACTAAATATCACAAGATTATTAGTAAACTATAACTACATGAGTTAATCATCATCAAAACTAGAGTGAAAGGCCTCTGGGCCAACAATCTCCCCCTTTTTGTTGATAACAAAACTCATAGAGTTATATATGCATGGATTAAAGTTAAGCTTCATAGAAGCTCCTCCTTAACTCATGCATAGAAATAAACATAAAGATATGTAATGAATGCTCAAAATAAACATGCATAAGTGAAGAATGTTTCTCCCCTTTTACATAAACAAAAACATATATGCATATACCAATTGTAAAAATGAACATGCATATAAACTCTAAACTCAAAATCATTCTCCGAATGTCTAAACATGCATATAAACTTAAAAATATTCTCCAAATGTCTAAACATGCATATAAACTCAAAAACACTCTCCAATTTCTCTCCCCCTTTTTATCACTCATCAACAAAGGGGTGAAAACAAATCAAACAATAAAGATATTTATGTGACATATATTCATGAAGAGGAGAGACGTTAAGTTAACTCCCCCTGCATACATGCATTTATATGAAAAGAGATGACTAAATCCGAACCACATAAAGCATAATATGCAATGTATAAAAGGAGATATTAAGCTCCTACTACACACATGTACTACATACCAAAGAAAGGTCAATCACTTCAATATGACATACACTTAACATGAATCTATATATAGAGAAGATGTTAAGCTTCCCTTGCATATAAGCAATACAAATCAAAACATTATGATACCAATTGAAAAATATATCAAGTTAGGATGAAGGTATACATGGAAACATCATGATACCAATTTATGATACCAATGGAAAATAACTAAAACATTTTGAAGAGACCAATTGAAAGTAAACAAAAATTTTAAGATACTAAAAGATACCAATGTGAAAATATCTTGATACCTATTTAAAAAAATCTTGTAAATTTTGATACCAGTAGAAAATGATACATTGTATATTTTTGATATCAATTTAAAGATACATACATACATACATACATACATACATATATATACATACATACATACATATACATATATATATATATATATATATATATATATATATATATATATATATATATGTATATGTATGTGTATGTATATATACACACACATACATACATACATACATACATACATACATACATACATACATACATACATACATACATACATACATACATACATACATACATATATATATATATATATATATATATATATATATATATATATATATATATATATATATATATATATATATATATATATATAGGAAATCTTGATATCAATTGAAAGTAACAATCAATTTCAAGATAACTTGATGCCAAAAAAAATTGTAAGTTTTTTATACCAATAGAAAGTGTAAATCAAATTAATTTAGCTAAGCATAACTCATATCAATATAGATACCAATGGAAAATGAAACATGATATCAATATTGAAAAAGTTAGCATGTACAAAACAAAGTATTTTTCATCATAAAGAATGGGAGTAAGATATCAATTGAAAATGAAATCTATTGAAAGATACCAATTTGAAAGATAAAACATGAATTCACTCCCCCTTTATGAAATACCAATAAAAATCATGCACAAGCTTGTATGAGATACCAATTAAAAAATAATTGTTATGAAGGACTAAATCAAGCTTAGCATAAACATGATTTGTGCTTTAAGATGTAAAGACATAGTAAGCACAATCAAATCACATATATATGTATGAAAATATAGATATCAATCGAAATTGATACTATTTGAAGTTGAAGCATACATATATAGAAAATATATGAGTATACAAAATAAATATCAATTGTGATACCAATTGAAAACACTATGAGGATCAGGTGTATAACTCATAAATACCTCCCTTTCATGCACATGTTAAAAAGATTTTCAGTTAAGCTCTCAAGGTATGGTCGCCCATCCGTTCGCCCTTCGATGGAAGGGGTTTTTAAAAATAAATTTGAAAATAATTTTAGCATAATTGAAAAACACTTCCAAAATGAAGAAATACGCAACTAGTTTTATGATAAACTTGAAAACTAGTACGAAATCCTTCAATAAGGAATAAAACAAGAATATATTTCATGTAAAACATGTAAGTCATACGATCATCAACACTCAAAATCTATAAAGCACATATCATACTCATGAAAACAAAGTCATGAGAAAACATCAAGTAATGTGAGTGTAAGAATCATGTAACCACAAAATCATGGGAATAGGCAATAAAGCTAAATATGACATTCCTTTGTAAACATAAAAACATGAAGATATAATTTTCATCAAAATAATTACTAACTCCAAGGCATATGTATGTTTTGTCTAAATCTAAAGGTATATATACACATTCCTAAACACAAAATGAGTTCATAATAAAAATTTGCATGAAAAGCAAATGGCTCAAGGGTATACATGTATATCTAAAGTTTTAAACAATTTAACATATATATGAAGTTAAACATATGAAAACATGTACAAAATGGGAATACAAGTTTGAAATGCATGAATCATCAACAATAGGCTATATTAGTACATCTAATGGGTACAAATGAGCAATTTAAGCACAAACATATAATAGTCAATTTGTGGCTCACTAGTTGCACAAGTATATATACAAGTTTTAATGAATGTTACATTTAAACATGTAATCAAAACATGAAGCACAAAAAAATCATAAACCTAACCCAACATGATCATTATATGAATGCACATGTCTTAGAACAAGGATATACACAATAGTTAAACTAAAGTGAGAACACAAAAGTAATAGTCCATATAAACATGGGTGTATCTCAAATACTAATCAATTTAATTAACATGGCATTTAACATAATAACCATTAAAACATGACATGCAAAAAAAAATCAATAAATGAAAGCATGTAAACAAAATGGAAGTTAGAGATCGTTACTAAAATCATTAGGGCACATTCTTATATCTTCAAACCATGGTGGTCCTTCTACTAAACTCCCTTGAAAGTGATGCATACAAAAATGTCACCGTTTAGCTCAGAACGCATTCACCTCAAGGCACCAACAACTCTCACATCATGTGAGAGCCCACACCTACATCAAATAAAATAGGAGTGGCTTTTGGTACCCATACTCTTTTGGGTCCTGGGGGGTTAGCACCTTTTCTAACCCAAACAAATCTATTTGCAAAATTTTCATTATGTACTCTATCATAATAAAATCTTGTAAGGTGGCCCTTACGTCCACAATGTATACATGTTGTTTTCCATTGATTTGCAAAGGGAAAAACTTACAAAAAAGAAAAGGGTCGAGGAGCTAAATTACAAGTAACACAAAAGATTACAAGTAGATCTCCTCGGAGATTCTAGAGAAGTGTGCCGATAGGAGTCTGATCAGCGCGCGACCACTTGTCCCTTTGACGATGCGAGCGATGAGATTCCCTTCTCGCCTGGTTTGGGGAATCGGAGAATAGAAGGTTGGTAGAACCCTCTTGTTTCTTCTCAAAACCGCCTTCACTTAGGAATTCCTTCTCGCCTGGTTCCGGAGATTCCTTGGGAAGAAGGTAGGTATTAGGGTATCAGCACCCTGATTAGAGAAGCAGTTCTCTAAAGTCTCTGAATTCTTGAAAGCAAGAGACTAGATCTCTGTTTGTGCGCGGTGCGTCCTCTCGAGAAGTCTGCCGTCTCTCTGGAGCGTATCGCATGTGTTCTCTCCTTGTGCCCCTGGTGGGCTATTTATAGGGAGAGTAGGGTATAATTGTCTCTTGAAAATATGAAAACAGATTGAATCAAATCTGTTTAAATTTGGAAAGTAGCCTTACTGCGAGGCTAGAATCAGCTTCTGCGAAGTTAGAAATAGCAGGCGGTTGATCCTCTTGATCTGTTTTGATCCTTTCCATATAGTTGGAAGATTTTCCCTGATCCTATTACTCGTTTTAGGAGAGTCAAGAGATTATGGCAATCAACTGCCAAATTTGATCTTAGATTTGATCTTGATTAGATTTGATCTCAATCCTGATTAGATTTGATCTCATCTGGAGATTTAGTTGTCAAAGGTTGGCCATAGCAGACCCGCAGCAGAGCTGCCGCGTCGAGCTCACAGCGGAGCTGGAAGGCGCATGTGGCGAAGTCAGAAGACAGCTCTTCAGCGGAGCTAGATATCATCTGTGGCGAAGCTACCGAATATCCTTCTGCTTCAAGCGAAGCTAACTCTCTGCGGATTTAACTGAGCACTTCAGGCGAAGCTATAAGTTAGCTTCCTGACGGAGCTGTGAATGGCTTCAAGGCGAAGTTGGATGATCTTAGCCTCTCAAGCGAGGCTGTCCCTTTGGGCTCATGTGATGCTAAGTGCTAGCATCTTAGACTGCTGAGGTCTGTTTAGAGACAATCTGGGCTTACTGTCTGCTTCACTGGATCAGAGAGTCCAAGTTGCTTCCTTGTCCCTCGGAGATGGGTGAAAAAACTGGTCGTCAGCTTATCTGTCACTTGTCTTTTGTAAATGTCAACAAGTACAGAATTGGTCGTCAGCTTGTCTATCACTTGTCTTTTGTAAATGTCAACAAGTTTAGACATTGTTCGGACCAATCAGCCTATCTTTCACTTGTCTTTTGTAAATGTCAACAAGTTTAGACATTTTTCAGGCCAGTAAGAATCTTGTCTTTTCCCTTCAAAGTTTTCGAAAGTCTGTAATGGCTCAGACTTCAAAATACTTTGAATTGCTTTGATCGGTGGTTTGTGAAGTACGAACATCGCCATGGTCGTTGAGTTCAGCTTCGCTTTTAATCCTGCTTTGGGATAGATTCGCCGAAGAATCGTGCAGATTCGCGACTCTGATTAGCTTCGCGTCTTGGTAGCTTCGCGTCTGGGTAGCTCCGCGTCCGAGCCTCCCGGAATAAGTTCGCTTTGGAACATCTTCCCTTTCCCGAGGCCAACTGCTTTCGGCCAGTTACGAGAAAGATTGCTCATTTTTCGAGGTTAGAATAACCTCTCTTGCATTAATCGAGGGAGATCATTCCTCCTTTGTGCGCTTCCGAGGGAGAATATTCCCTTTCTCAAGGCTTAATAAATGCCTTAATGAGGGAGATCATCTCTTCCTTGCACGGTTTCGAGGGAAACCGTTCCCTCTTTCAAGGCTCAATAAATGCCTTAAATCTGCTCGCGCTTCTATGCTTGAAGCGGCAGCGCTCAGGCCATGAGGCCTATAAATAGGACACTTGAGGCCCTCTGAAGAGAAGTGGTATGCTCTTCTCTTCTCTTGGTTATTAGAGAGAGATACTCAGATCTCTGAACTAGTGGGGATGCCCACTCTGGTCATCACCCGGCCAAGGACCGGTAAGTCTTGGTCATCCAGAGACTTTACCAATGGACTAATTATTTTTAGGGAGTTTATCTCCCTTAATTTAGCTTTAACAGCTGCCTTAGGGATTGATTTCCCTTGTTCTTCATTTTGCAATTGACTGATCTGCAGAGAAGGGTTTTAGCCCTGTTTTCCAGCTTCCCAGCGAAGCTATCTTTTGAACAAAGAAAGATCATTGCATACTTGCTCGATAAGTTCGCCATTTAGGCAAAAATTGGGACTTAGTCTCTTCAAAGTTGAGCCAGTCTTGCCATATAGGTGGGGCTAAGACTGCGTCCCTCAGGATCAGTCTGGTCTAGCCATATAGGCGAGGCTAGGACTTGGCTTATGCTGAGCTAGCCCATCATCACTGTGCAAGCGAGGCTATCCTCTGCTTTAACTGAAATCAATCCTTAACTGAATCGGATATAAATTGCTTCGTCCCAAAGAATTTGACTTAGCATTTCTTGGCAACTTTTCCTTTGACTTACTGCTAACTTGTTTCCGTTTGCATTGCAGTGAGCTATGTTTGCCAATCTTTCGACTTGATGAAAGAGACCAAGAAGTTGCCTCTTGCTTTTCTGGTTGAAACTTTAATCCTAAGCAGGAGGAACAAACTGGGGCAGTTAATGTGTGTTCCCAGAAGAGGTTGGCAGTCGCTTATCCGAGATGATCCACTTCGAGGCGAGGCTGGTAGTCGCTTATCCGAGATGATCCAGTTCGAAAAAGCGGACATTACCTGTAAGGTCTCGGATCCTCCATTGTTAATTTTCATCAAAGAAGATCCAGCCTTCTGGTGGCAATCAGTCCTTCGCCAATTTTGATTACGGAAGGTTCAACTTCCTAGTGGCACCATCTGCCATTATGCGAAAGATTACGGCCTTGTGCAGGAGGAAGGCCTTTCGTGTCCAGTTGGTTTGGCTTGGAAGTAGATAGGACCACTTGTATGCCTTCTGAGCAAATGATTCTGTTGTATGAAACACAACCTTGATGTACTAGTATCAATGTACCTTCCCTTTTAAATCAATGAAAGCTTATTTTCTGCTTATCTGATTTGCTTTGCCTTCACTTGAATTGGTCCGGCAGAGCTAGACTTTACGCGAAGTTAAAGACAGAATCCATTCTGAATCAGGAACGAGCTTCTAGCGAAGCTAGCATGAATTATCTGCAAAGCTCGGACTGTGCTTTTAGCGGAGCTAAGGTATGCTTTTTGGCGAAGTTATCGATACGTCGCGCTAAGTCAGCACTTGACTTGTGGCGGAGTTAGCCCTTAGCAGGGCTGAATCAGCGCTTCTCAGGAAGGCGCTTTAGGCGCCGTTTCAAATTAATTTGAAACGACAGCCTATGCTCTTTTCGAGGAGTCGTTTCAGGCGATCATCAGCCTATAAAAGCCCGATCGGGCTGAAAGAGATGGTCATCACTTCTCTTTGAAATTTCCAGAGCACTTAACTCTTGGTCCTTTGAACAGTCTCTTCGGCACAGCCAGGGGACTAGATGGCAATGTCAGCTTGCAATTCCAAGGGCAGGCTTCACTGTTCAGCGAGCGGAGCTCTCCTGCTCGGGATACACTTATTTATGGTGGGGACCAACACACCATGAGGAGCATCTTAACTACTGCTCCCCTTGAAGATTCTGACCGACTGTAGGCTATCTAAAAATCACCAAGACAAGCCACCAAAACACAGAGATCCAAGATCCAGGCGCAAGGCTAAATGTGACAATCAAGACGCGAGAGATAGCCCGCGTCTCAGCATCAAGGCGCGTCAGCCCGAAGCCCGCGTCTCAGCATCAAGGCGCGTCAGCCCGAAGCCCGCGTCTCAGCATCAAGGCGCGTCGGCCTGAAGCCCGCGTCTCAGCATCAAGGCGCGTCAGCCCGAAGCCCGCGCCTCAGCATCAAGACGCGTCGGCTCGACACCCACGTCTCGGTTGCAACTACCCCGATTATGGCGCCATCCACCGCCCATATAGCGGGGAAGTTGGCCCTCATCGTGGAGCACTTTTAGGGGGCACGATCACCCCCTAAAAACCCTATAAATAGTCCCGTCACTATTGAAGGGAGGAGGAGAATTGGACGACGAGAAGGAAAAAAGACGACAATCAAAGGAGAGATCAACGACAGAGAGAGAGAAAACCCTTCAGCGAGCTTACTGAGTACTAGCCGCTCTTCGCCTACCTCCTCCTCTAGAGTTTTGGTAGACGGAGCTGAGTTACTCCCTCTACCGACCGAAAAGAAGATCCCCGACGGTCCGAACAGTCATTTGGTCAACGGAGAACAAGATTCACTCTCCACCGCCACACGAAGAACCCAGCACTAAACAAAGGGGGAATTCAAGATTCAATATTCCCCCTCCCTTGTAACCGGAAGATTAAGCCGGCTGTAATCTTTTCCATCTGATTCCAGGAAACGTTACGCCAGCCAGCCCCTCTCCGTGTCAAACAAGAGATGGCGACTCCGCTGGGGACTACTTTCGTCACTGACGAACAGATCGTGACGCAGGATGATGTTCTCCGTAAGGGAAGATGGTCGAAACACTCGTTGTCGAGTTCGACCAGGCGAAGTATGAAGAGTTCCTCTCTTCTGGCTCCAAGAGCCCAAAGACCCGCGTCTGCCGCAGGGTCTCAACTGAGAAGCTACCCGAAGCCCAATCTGAGGCTCTGCCGGGTGCCGATGCCCACTGTGCCGAGACAAGTTCGCGCGCCAACGCCTCCCAGAAGGCCCGCGTGACCTCAGGCACTGCTGTTGCGATCAACCGCGTCGCACAGAACACACGCGCCAACGCCTCCCAGAAGGCCCGCGTGGTCCCAGGCACCACTGCTGCTGCAATCAACTGCGTCGCGCAGAATACCCGCGTCAACGTCTCTCAGGAGACCCGCGTGGTGAACACTCTTGGTTCTACAAACCAGGATGTTGTTGGTTTCTCTCCACCTCCTCGACGCAATCGGAATGCTGAGCGTCGACAGAGGAGACGCGCGCGTCAACTCCAAGTCGGAACCGTTGGTTGTCTGACTGGGGGTAGACGCGGCGTACAATCTGATGCCTTGCCCGCACCTCGTCCAGTGCGTGAGATCCGCGTTTGGAGACCCAAACGCGAGACCCCTCAAGTTGAGTCCTCTGAGGACCAACTCATCAAACGCCAGGGTGAAACCTCCGCGTCTTTTCAAACGCAGGAAGTACGCACTCATAGGCGTGGGGCCCAGCAGCCCACTCCCTCTCAAGCAACTCTGCCTAAACGCACCAGGCAGCAACGCGAGACTCGCGCACGCGTCATACATCCGCGTCATGAGAGCCGCGTCCCTGAAGTCTGCGTCCAGGCTGAACAGCACATGACCGTCTCCCGTCTTCGACGTCGCGAGACCAGTCTCTTTAATCCCCCTCCCACGGATTTGAGGGATTATTTGACAAGGAAAAGAAGTGCCAATCAAGCCACTTCGTCATGCTGCTGTCAGCAACTCATCCATATGCTCTCTGGATGCCATTATGGATCAGGCGTGCACCAGCAGTCCTTAATCAGACAGCTGACCCTGATTCCCCCGTCAGCCAAAAGAAGACGCTCCCACAGGAGGAGAACCTTCTTAGATGTTGAATACCCGGAGCTTACTGCAAACATGACTAGCAGAAGCAAGGGAAAATAACTAATGGTCAACTCAGAGGAATCTGACTCTGAGCCGGAGGGGGTGTATCAACACACTCGCACCCGGACAGGGGCCATTCCCCCAATTGACTATAATGCCTTAGCCCGCGGCATTAGAATGGGTGGTTCTCACTCCGCTATAGTGGAGTCGCAGGCTTCAAACTCTTCCGTCGAGAAGGAGGCTTCCGCCTACATGGCAGACACTCCTGAGGAGACGGCCAGGCGTTTAGAACAGACGCAGAAGCACCAGATGGATATAATCGCCTCTCAACAGAGATCCATTGACTCCCTTAAGCATATGCTTGAGAAATTGCTTGAAGAAAGAGCGAGATCTCCTCCTAGACGACCGAAGGGGAAAGGGAGAAAGGGAGGAAGCCCACCCTCCGAATCTTCTGACGAGACACGACGATCTACCTCGGATGTGTCCAAGCCCTCGTCGCAGGCAAGAAGCGACCAAGACCAGGAGAAGACTCATGCTAAGAGGATGAGTCAATTGGAACGACGCCTCGAGGCCCTTGCCAATCGCAAGGACCTCCAAGAGGCTGGAGTGGTCCGGCCCTATCCGGCTGAGTGGGACTTAGTTCCATACCCTCCTAAGTTCAAGGCTCCAACCCTCCAAGCATTCGACGGGAAGGGGTCACCCAACCAGCACATCTACTACTTCAAATCCCAGACCGGGAATGTGGTAGATAATGACGCCATCCTGGCGCGACTGTTCATCGGCACCCTGAAAGGGTTGGCTTTTGAGTGGTTTATGAAGCTCCCGGAGGGTTCTATCAAGAACTGGGGGGATCTAGAGAAGCTGTTCTTGACACGCTTCTTCGAAGACGACTCCGAAGTCACAATGCCCACCCTTTTAGCTACCAAACAGCGGAGAGGGGAGTCCGTCAAATCTTTCGTGGAAAGATTTCGGAACACGGCACTCCGGTGCCCAAGCGGTATGACCCAGGCCACCCTGGTGGAAACATGCCGCCACAATCTCCAAACCTCACTCCTTGCTCAAATAGGAGTTGCTGAAAGCCGCACCTGGAAGTAGTTAGTCCAACAGGGTGAACAGGCTGAGGAGATTGTTGCCCGTGTTAAGGCAGAGGAAGGCAAGCTGCGGCCGGAAAGGTCGACAAGGCGTGCACCGGCACCAGACACCTCCCTCCAGACGAAGCGGAAGGATAATTTGGCGACGGAGACCAAATTTTCCACCAAACCTCAAACAGGCAGGGCAAGTGGCTCTTCAAGCCAGCCACGCCCCAACAAGCAGTATTCCTTCAAGGAGGAACACGTCGATTCGCTCTTCAAGCTACTCAACAAGAGCAATCGACTGAAACTCCCTGAAATTAGACGCCCGGAGGAAGTCGGCAAGACCGACAATCCCAACTACTGCATGTACCACAGGATGTTGGGACATCCTACCAAAAGCTGCTACGTCTTCAAGGACATTCTTCAGGCTTTGATTGACGCGGAGGTGCTCAAGCTCCGACCAGAGCAGAAGAAGGTCACGGCCAATGTAACGTCGGTCCTCCAGTTCGGGAGACAACCTCCAACGCCTGCGGGGGTAACTCCTATTCCAAGGGGAGAATTAAGAGTGGTCAACACAGACCCTCACCAGCAGCAGGAGAAGGGCTTGGTAGCCGTCCCTACACCTCAGGGGGAAACCATGTGGGTCCACCCTGACCTCGTCGATGAACAACAATGGACTACTGTAACCAACAGGAAGTCCAAAGGCAAGGCAAAGGCTTCGTCCTGCCATGTGGTATGTGCTTCCTCCCGAGAAGCAGAGGATGATGTTCCCTCGCCGACTGATTCAGAAGAGGAAACAATAGTCCTGGCCGCAGAGCCCAGCCAACCGATGGCGGGGACCCGTTCAGGACAGGCATACTTGAAGCAGTACGGCGAGACGGCAGCGGCTTCTCCGCAACCAGCCGTAGAATCAGCCAAGCCCTCCGCAAAGCCACCTGTGGCAAAGCAGAAGGAGACTCGGTTCTCTCGAGCCCTTCCAAAAGGTGCAGCGGAAGGATCCTCGACACCTTACCACTTCGATGTCTTGGCTCAACTAGCCACATCCCGGCACGCATCACCTTGCATGAACTCCTGAGGCTATCAAAGTCAACCAGAGAGGCTCTGCAAGAAGCTCTGGCAAATGCTGAGGTCTTCATGACCCAGGTGCCGAAGGAGGAAGATGTAGAGGATTGCCTCCACGCTTCCCAGAATGCCCCCTGCATCACCTTCACGGTAGATGATATGCAGGTGAAAGGGAAACATGATCGACCCCTGTATTTCACAGGTTACATCGGATCATCTGAGGTGAACCGCATTCAGGTAGATCCAGGGTCCGCATTGAGCATTATGCCCCGCCGAGTTATGCAACACCTCGGCATCCCTACCCACCGTCTGAGCCCTACACAGACGACCATCTACGGGTTCAATGCCAACGGCACCCGCCCGATGGGGAAGATCAAGCTCAAGTGCCAGATTGGGAGCCTCAAGTCGGAGGTGACATGCTACGTCATCGATGCCGACACTTCCTACAATCTGCTGCTGGGACGACCATGGATCCACCGCAACTCCATCGTTCCCTCCACTCTTCACCAAGTCATGAAATACATTGACGCGAGTGGGAAGGTGCAAACGTTGGTTGCCGAAAGGTATCCGTTCAAGGGAGTTGAGAATTATTTCATGGATTCCCTTTTATACCAGGATCCGGTGGATGAAACCCCGCAACCAGAGGCGCCAGACTCTGGTAATGAGGCTGACACTGAGCCCGAGCAAGAAAAGTGCCTGTGGGAGTTAAAACCACTTGTAAAGAGCATTAATAAGCTCGATGTTGATAATACCACCGATGATGCAGGCGGTTGGTATATTAATGAGAATCTAGACTTTGAATACTTTTCTGCGTGTGCATCCGATTCTATACCGTCGGATACTACTACCGACGTAGACGATGACATCTGGTCAGCAATGAATGCTTTGACATCATTGCATGTACCAGTAAAATCATCTTTCGGGACATACCAGGATAATGGCGATGCGCAGGAGTCTATATTCTTGGTTCCGGCAAGACGAAAAGGCCAAAGACCAATACTTTTTGGGCGAATCTCGTCTGAACCAATGCCCCGCGAAGAATCAGAAAGCGAGGAGGAATCCCCTCAGCTCGACCATTATGAATCGAAGGCACTCAGAATGATGAAGCAAATGGGGTACGATATAACCAACAAGCCCGGGTTGAACTTCGGCAAAGGAAGGAGGACGCTACTTCGATCCTTTGTGCCAAAAGGGAAGGCCCCCGATTATTATCATCGGATGCGCAGGGGTTGGGCTATGTATCAACTCCGGTCCCATCAGCCTCTAATTCTCAAGAATCGTCGAGCGACGATTGCTCTTCAGACACGTCATCATGGGAGTCAGATGTCAGTGTCGGCAACATCTTCAAAGGGCTTTCAGTAAACATGGTTTCAACAGGCCATCTGGAAGATGAAGTTGAAGAAATGATCCAACCTGATACAGATCCTTGGATCAAACATTTGAATGCTCTTTGGGATATCCGCTTTGAACAGCGTGAGCCACCCACAGATGACAAGGTTGTTCAGATCAACCTAGAAGATGAGACCAACCCCAAGCCCATCTTCATAAGTGACGGCCTGTCGCCTCCAGAGAAGAAGGATTTAATATCTCTTGTACAAGAGTATATAGATGTCTTCTCCTGGAATTATGAGGACATGCCTGGACTTGATCCTCAAGTGGCTATGCATCGCCTCAACATCAATCCGGACATGAAGCCTGTTAAACAACAGCAGCGACGGTTCCGTCCAGAGATAATGGAGGCAATTCAATCAGAAGTCAGAAAGCTCATCGATTCTGGCTTCATCCGGGAAGAACAACATCCTGACTGGGTAGCCAACATCGTCCCTGTCGCCAAGAAGAATGGGAAGATCCGGATCTGCATCGACTTCCGTGATCTAAACGAGGCCTGCCCCAAAGACGAATTCCCATTGCCAATCACAGATGTCATGATTGACAATACTTGTGGATTCGAGCGAATGTCCTTTATGGACGGGTTCTCAGGATACAATCAAATCAAGATGTATCCCGATGACGAAAAGCATACCTCCTTCAGGACTCCTCTAGGGGTATATTGTTACACCGTCATGCCCTTCGGACTGAAAAATGCAGGGGCAACATACCAAGGGCCATGAACGCCATTTTCCATCAGCAAATGCGGAAAACGGTGGAATGCTATGTCGATGACATCGCGGTGAAGAGTCGCACTAAAGGTGATCACATAGCAGACCTGAAGGTGGTCTTCGACATCATGCGGGCTCATCAATTGAAGATGAACCCCACCAAATCCTTCCTGGGGGTAGCCAGTGGCAAATTCCTAGGATTTGTTGTGACTTCCAAAGGAATCTATTTGGATCCAGAGAAAGTCCGCGCTATCCAAGAGATGCAACCCCCCAGAAGCCTCAAGGAGCTCAGGGGATTACAAGGACGATTGGCGTACATCCGCAGGTTCATATCAAACCTTTCCGGGAGATGCCAACCCTTCGCCAAGCTGATGAAAAAGGGTGTTTCATTCATTTGGGACGACGCTTGTCAAAAAGCGTTTGAGGAGATCAAACACTACCTCACCCAACCACCAGTCCTTGCAGCTCCGGTGTCCGGAAAGCCTTTCCTGGTGTACGTCCGAGCAATGGATCATTCCTTGGGAGCTCTACTAGCTCAAAATGATGAACAAGGACGAGAACAGGCAATCTACTATCTGAGTAGAACAATGATCGGAGCCGAACATCGGTACAACCCGATCGAGAAGGAATGTCTGGCACTAGTGTTCGCCATCCAGAAAATGCGACACTATCTAGTAGGCCAGACTATAAATGTCATATCGAAAGTCACCCTTTGAGGTTACTTATGACAAAGCCTTCTTCACTAAATGGCCGGCTGGCAAAATGGGCCATATTGCTATCACAATATGAGATGCATTTTCTGCCACAAAAGGCTATTAAGGGGCAAGCGGTGGCGGACTTCTTAGCTGAACACCCCGATCCGAGGGCAGCCAAACTCTATGAGGATCTCCCAGATGAGGCCGCCGAAGTCTACCTGACTCAGACATCGTTCGAAAGTCAAGTATGGCAACTTTTCTTCGACGGTGCATCAAGGACAAGCCCGAAGGGACACATAGTAGCGGGGGTAGGAGTAGTACTCGTCTCCCCACAAAATTATGTGATTCCCCGAGCTATCTCGTTAACCGAGCCCTGCTCCAACAATGTGGCGGAATACAACGCTCTTTTGATTGGGATGCAATTCGCCGATGAGATTGGCGTTAAAAATCTCGAGGCTTACGGTGACTCTAAACTCATCGTCAGCCAAGTTCGCGGAGAGTACGAGGCCAGACATGAAGATCTAGTACCCTACTACAACGCGACAATTCACATGGCCGAAAGGTTTTCAAACTTCTACATCGACCATGTACCGCGCAGGCAAAATGCACATGCGGATGCACTCGCATCCCTCGCTGCTTCCTTAGCTTTTCCAGCTGGAGCAATGGAGAAAGTATTCGTCTATAGCCACGACCTATACTGTCCAAAAATTCCCCTCGGAGACTACCCGGGGTCAGCGGAAGATCATCGCGGTAAAGAAACACTTGAAGTGTCGACCGCTTCAGGGCTTAAAGACTGGCGATTCCCCTACATTGATTTTGTCTTATACGGTATTCTGCCCGAAGACATCAAGGAGGCGGCCGCCATTCGGAGGAAAGCCCCAAATTCTACTATAATGCGATTTCGCGAACATTGTATCGTCGATCGCATGACGGGATCCTGCTCCGATGCCTCTCATCAAAAGAAGCCCAAGGAGTATTGAAAGAAGCCCACGATGGTACTTGTGGAGCTCATCAACCTGGCCCGAAATTGGCACATCGACTCCAAAGGATGGGTTACTATTGGCCCAAGATGATTGCGGATGCTGTCGCTTATGCTAAGAGATGTTACGCCTGCCAAATACACGGCGATTTCATCCATCAAGCACCAGGGTACCTCCACTCAACGACCTCTACTTGGCCGTTTGAAATGTGGGGGATGGACGTAGTTGGCCCTATCAGCCCACCATCATCGAAAGGACATCGGTTCATTCTAGCGATAACCGATTACTTCTCTAAGTGGGCCGAAGCTATCCCTTTGAAAGAGGTGAAATCTTCTAACGTGATCAAGTTTGTGAAACATCACGTTATTTACCGCTTCGGTGTGCCTCGGCGTATCATCCATGACAATGGACCCCAGTTCATCAGCCAGGCCTTTCAGAGATTCTGCGCGAAGTTCAGAATCCAGAGTGTGTCCTCAACGGCATACTATCCTTCTGCTAACGGTCTTGCAGAAGCCTTCAACAAGACTATTGGCAAGCTTCTCAAAAAGTTCGTCTCGAAAAGTCAACGAGACTGGGACGACAAGCTGGGTGAATGCTTATGGGCCTACCGCACAACGGTGCGAACCCCAACTAAAGCCACGCCATTTCCTTGGTATACGGATGCGAAGCCATCCTTCCATTGGAAATACAAATTCCCTCTCTACGCGTCGCCTTGACAGCGGAAATGACAACTGAGGAGAAGCATCAGCAGCGACTCCAGGAGTTGGAAGCCTTGGACGACAAGCGTTTGCAGGCCCAACAACAAATCGAGCTTTACCAAGCTCGTATCACCAGAGCCTTCAACAAGAAAGTCAAAGCGCGAACTTTCAAGAAAGGCGACCTTGTCTTAGCTATCCGAAGACCCATGGTCATGACGCACAAGACAAAAGGAAAATTTCAGCCCAAATGGGAGGGACCGTTTGTAGTAGAGTCAGTCTACTCAAATGGGTCATATCGCCTCATAACTTCAAATGGCGATACACTCATGATGCCGATCAATGGCAAATTCTTGAAGAAGTACTATCCTTAATAGTACTTTTCTTCCGATCAAGTTAAAAGTACACCTCTGATCAAACATCCGACGCCCTCGACGGCTAAGGATAGAGGAAAATGTTGGCCTTTAAGCCCAACATAAGTCCTCGACAACTCATCATGCTGAGGGGAATAGCATGGCTAGCCCAACTCAAACGGTAGTTGGTAAAGGCATGTCAAACCCGTTGACAGCTGAGGATTTGCTAAAAATCCTAAGGGACACGTTCCCATTTGATCCGACGCCCTCAACGGCTAAGGATAGAGGAAAATGTTGGCCTTTAAGCCCAACATAAGTCCTCGACAACTCATCATGCTAAGGGGAATAGCATGGCTAGCCCAACTCAAACGGTAGTTGGTAAAGGCATGTCAAATCCGTTGATAGCTGAGGGTTTGCTAAAAATCCTAAGTGGACTCGAGTCCACTCTTTCCTCCAAAATCCCTTACCAATTCTCGTCCATAGAATGGTAGGACCACAAAGTGCAATCATTACTACGTTAACACTATACCTCTGGTAATGAATACCCTTTGCCGGGTATAAACTTTGCTTGTTAACTCTGCATAGAGTAACAAACTCTCAAATTTGCCAAGTTAAAACTATACCTCTGGCATTTCAAATTCCACTTGTTAATTCTCATCAATAGAATGACAGGTCCTCAAATTGCTCTTATCACAAGCCAATTCTTGTCAAGTTAACATTACACCTCTGACAAATTACTGTTTAAGTTAACATTACACCTCTAAGCAGTACATCGAGTGCCTGTCAAGTTAATATCACACCTCTGATAGTCACCTTTCTTCAGACTTCCGTATCGAAGCTAAAATGGACGATGCCAAGTTAACACTACACTTCTAGCATCCGAGTCATCGCTAAGTTCAACAATACACCTATGGCCATGACCTTTCCTCGACTTCTTCGTCTAAGTCGAGATGACCAATGCTAAGTTCAACATCACACCTCTAGCATTACCTCACTGTTAAGTTAAACATTACACCTATGACAGTGACATTCTGAGTTAAGTTAATATCACACCTCTGACTCACATCCTTGTCGAGTTAACACCACACTTCTGACAAGACTATCTCCAACCCGTTAAGTTAATATCACACCTCTAACGGTAAAAGCTTTACTAGATTCCTCGTGGGTCTAGTTTCACTTGTTATTCTCTTCAACAGAATAACAGGTCCACCTAAAGACATTGTTAGGTTAACATTACACCGCTGACAATGTTTTATCAAATTCCCCAACTGACCTTGAATCAAGTCAATCCTAGACACTTGACAAAAGTTCACCTTCTCTGGGAGTACGCATTCCCCCTGTCACTTTCTTTTATAAAGTGGCGGGTCCACCAAAATCATTCTTTTGCTTCTAAAACAAAACATTCAAGACAACAGAAAGAGGCAAAAAGAAAAGTGTCACTTTTATTCATATCCAAACACATGAAAGTGATACAAAACGCTCTCTTATACAATAAGATTGAGTGTTACAATTAAGGAGTACAAAGAAGTCCCTCTCTCTCTGAGGCCGTACTCACTCTTTGAAGCCGCATCTGATCCTAAGTGCATGATGTCTGAAGAAGTGCCAAATTGTGGCGACTGTTGGAACCGATTGCACTTTGATGCACGACGCCAACTTCGAAAGCGCCCTAGCTGACTAAGCTAAGAGCAATGGTGTTCTTGAGGTCCGGTGGCAACAGAAGGTCCTGCAACCCTTCGTTCAGGCGCGTCTCTTTCCCTAGCAGACCATCCAACAAACATGGAGTCACTTCTGGGGTGAGAGAGGAAGTTTAGGAGTCATCACAAAGGATGCTACCCTCCACTAGGTCCAGCGACAACAGAAGAGCCTGCAACCCTTCGTTCAAGAGTTGATCTTTCCCCCGCAGGCCATCCAAAGGACATGGACTGTCCTTGATGTTACTTCTGGGATGGGAGAGGAAGAGGATCCTCTCCGCCACCGCAACCGCCGGAACCTCCTCGCCGTCATACTTGACCTGACCATCTCTTGCCGTTAGGCAAGAGTGGTGCAGGAGATCTGAAGAGACCTTGGCGAGATTTGGGTCCTCGTCAGAGATATAATTTACTCTCTTACAAACGACGAGGACCATAATTTACTCTCTTACAAACGAACATTGAGCAAGCTCGCCGGTTGAAGCACTCTTCCAGGAGACCAGCGAACCTGCAAAGAACAAATAAGAGAATCAGAAAATCTGGAACTTAGTATACTTTAACAAAAGAAAACTAAGTAACAGACGCGGCAGTCATTGAAGACTTCAGACGCGGAAATGATCTGCACAGTCAAACCACCGCGTCAGCAGAAACAGACGCGAGTTAAAACTGTGCCGCGCCCAGGATTCAAACGCGGTCTCAGTTTGCACCCGCGTCTAATATATTAGACGCGAAAAACTTCAAACGCCGAAAATTGCCATCTCTCTGTTGGGTGAACAGGAGTTGCAAGATTCAGGTCTGAAACGCGCCAAGGCAATAGCCATGAGCAAAGCCAGCGTCAAGAGCCCGCGTTCAGAAAAGTTCAAGTCACCAGCACAAATTCCAGAATAGGAATGCACCAGAATTTCATTCAGATGCCTATGCCAAAATACAGGCTATGGACATCATCGGGGTGACATACCAGCAGAAACCTCTGTCCAGAGTTGACCTCTTTTTGCATCCAAACGCGGGTGCGCAGGATGACATGAGAGAGGATTCCTTCTGAAGAGACCAAACAGAGGCATGAGAGCTCTGGGTCATCTTCATCCATGGGATCACCTTCATCCATGAAGACGGTTCTCTGAAAGATAATTCAAGGCGAGACTTCTCTCGGAGCAAAACAAATGAAAACAGTCTAAGTTGGATTGTTAAAAAGGAAGAGGGTGCACTCTATTTATAGGCAGTCCTTAATAACTGTCATTAATGGGGCATCAATCGGAACCGTCGCGCACAACTGTCAAAGCCCAATCAAAAACGGACGCGTGGAGTGCTGCTTTGGAAACCGTCGAAATGCGCCGGTTTTTCAACCGCCAGCGTCGGTTCTGCATGCAAGAGCATTAACGCCTGAACCCAATAAGAGGCTAACGCGTGGATAACTGTCTTGGGAAGCAACGGATGACCCGGAACCCCAATCGACGGTGAAGACTCGACGTTCAAAGATCTCCTAAAAATCTTTTAAAGTCATGCTGCATTGAACGCAGATGGGAAAGTCGCTCGAGGCTGCGTATCCCGTGTCTGATCGATCCGCGTCTTTCTTAGCAACCGCGTTTCATTCTGTGATTGACGCTGCGTCTCACTCCATGGACTGACGACCGCGTCTCTCTTTATGGATCAAAGCTGCGTCTCATCAAGAAGACCGCGTATCACTCTGAGATTGATGCTGCGTCTCATCAAAAGGACTTAGTAAATCTAAGTTCCTGTGGACCGACGACCGCGTCTCACTTTATGGATCAAAGCTGCGTCTCATCAAGAAGACCGCGTATCACTCTGAGATTGATGCTGCGTCTCATCAAAAGGACTTAGTAAATCTAAGTTCCTGTGGACTGACGACCGCGTCTCACTTTATGGATCAATATCGCGTCTGCATTTTGAAGACCAGTCGCGTCTCCATTGCCAAAGGACGCACGATTACAGAAATCGCGCCTTTACAGCAGTACCATCTCTGCTTTTTGAAAAAGAACCTGCGTTTGGCCTCCTGCTTCTGCAAAATCAGTTCAACAGTACACTGACGCAAGCAGACGACCAACCACTCCTGGCTTAAAGCGCGCCAATGACAGACTAAAAGCAATCGGGGAGGTTTAGACTGTGCATCTAAACACTCAACATGATCAACTCTGGGGGCTTCAAAGAGTTCAACAGTACACTCACGAAACTCCAGATAAGATCAAACCCGAAGCATCAACAGTCTAGTCATGAAGGCGAACTCAGCTAGAGTCCAAAGTATTTCGAAATCCGTCCCAGTTAACTGCGGAATGTCGAAAACTTTGGAGGGGGTTCTGTAGGCTGTCTAAAAATCACCAAGACAAGCCACCAAAACACAGAGATCCAAGATCCAGGCGCAAGGCTAAATGTGACAATCAAGACGCGAGAGATAGCCCGCGTCTCAGCATCAAGGCGCGTCAGCCCGAAGCCCGCGTCTCAGCATCAAGGCGCGTCAGCCCGAAGCCCGCGTCTCAGCATCAAGGCGCGTCGGCCCGAAGCCCGCGTCTCAGCATCAAGGCGCGTCAGCCCGAAGCCCGCGCCTCAGCATCAAGACGCGTCGGCTCGACACCCACGTCTCGGTTGCAACTACCCCGATTATGGCGCCATCCGCCGCCCATATAGCGGGGAAGTTGGCCCTCATCGTGGAGCACTTTTAGGGGGCACGATCACCCCCTAAAAACCCTATAAATAGTCCCGTCACTATTGAAGGGAGGAGGAGAATTGGACGACGAGAAGGAAAAAAGACGACAATCAAAGGAGAGATTAACGACAGAGAGAGAGAAAACCCTTCAGCGAGCTTACTGAGTACTAGCCGCTCTTCGCCTACCTCCTCCTCTAGAGTTTTGGTAGACGGAGCTGAGTTACTCCCTCTACCGACCGAAGAGAAGATCCCCGACGGTCCGAACAGTCATCTGGTCAACGGAGAACAAGATTCACTCTCCACCGCCACACGAAGAACCCAGCACTAAACAAAGGGGGAATTCAAGATTCAATATTCCCCCTCCCTTGTAACCGGAAGATTAAGCCGGCTGTAATCTTTTCCATCTGATTCCAGGAAACGTTACGCCAGCCAGCCCCTCTCCGTGTCAAACACCGACGAATCTATCGGAAGCCCGGCTTCATGTTTGGAGACACGGTGCTAGACCATGATTGCCAGCTGCTAGCCGGAGAGGGGCAGTGGATTTTCCAATTAGATGGCGAGAAGTTCTATCTTTCGTCTAACAAGCGGCATTTTCCCTTGTCCTTCTTTCAATGCGTGACGAAGGCTCGGAAGATGCAGTGGCAAGTGAGTCGGACTACTGAATCCGTTCACGTAGGAAAGTTGATAATTCCCTCAACCGGTTACACAAGAGCGGGGACTCCTCGTTGCATAATGGGTCTCCACCCTGGGAATGTACTCCCAGACATCCCAGTGGGAGAAAACCCTGCGGTGGCGCAGACCTTTGGGAATCAATTCTTTAAAGTTCGTGGCAACTATCCCGCCACTGATTTCAGGACTCCAGGCTGGATTCACCCTCCGAAGGCATGGTGGAGGGATTTGACTCTATATGTCCTTGCTCATTTCGAGGAGGATATGGAGATGCTAAATCTTTATGAGGCCGTCAGGGCGACCTGCTATGGCATTCAGATGAGCGTAGCGAACTTTTACGCTATCTTCGAGTTATACTGCCAGGCTACAGGGACTTTCTTCACCCCTGTTGGCGAACTGGGCATGGCTCTGCACGAGATGTGGGAAGTCTCTGCTTTGCCTTTGGGATCCCTCCCATACGAAGAATATTTCCCGTGCGAGGCGGAATTGGCACTTCCGGAGAAGCAGGAGCCCGCCTTATTTGAGACCTACCGGGAGTTAATATGCCACTTGTACATTTGCTCCAGCATGCATGGGAGTAGTAAGTGAGCTTCATGCAGCTTGAAGAGCTGGGGAGAGTATTTGTTCCCTGACATGGAAAATACTCCTGAGGCGGCGCATTGTGGAGTTGCTGATGAAGACATCTTTTGCTGGATGCAAAAGCATTCTCAAGGGGATCTAATTCTGGAAGAAGATGACGGCCCCTATGAAAAAGGCGATATTCTTTGGAGTTTCCACCATCAGGCTCGTCGGCCGACGTCCTGGAAGGCACTTCTGGCTGGTTTCTTGACGGTCTGGTTGAAGAGATGTGTGGTGCCGTCTTCATCGAGCGACGTCATTCATTCGACTGTCTTGTTGCCTGCCGTTCATCTAGTCCATGGTCGTTCTCTGGGACTTCTTCCGGCCATGGTGTGCTGTGTTCAGAGAGGCCTTCGCGCATTGACGGAGGCTTTCTGTAGGCCACCAATGACGAAGCGGAGAAAGGGGACTATTTTGCCCTGCGACGGACCAAACCCCAGAATAGGTCTGCCGTATACTTATTTGATGGCGTGGTTTGCCCTCCACTGTCCCTCCATGATCGAAGCCGGAGAGGACCCCCCAGAAGGTGTTCGAATGGCGCTTCTCCGCCGATTCGAGGGATGTTTATGACTGAAGACTTATGTGGCTGCGGTCCGTAAGTTGTTGTGCCGCTATGACGTCTATAGCCTTTTCCGCTGCTTCCCCTATATTCGGGATGCGAGCTATGGTGAAGAGTTCAAGGACGTGGGGGAAGGGCAAATGTCATTGAGCTGGGAAATTTTTGAGTGGCTGGTTAGCATTCGGCCCTCGCATTTATTGTACAGAAGCGGGGATACCTGCTGCTTGGAGCCCTATGTTCCAAGTCGGTTTGCCCGTCAGTTTGGATATGACCAACTGTACGTGGGCAATCCAAACAACAATTTGGCTTTCATGGGGAGCCTCATCGATGGAGCCCGTGCTTGGCGGTTTTTCATTGCAGGCTGTACCGAAGCGCGGCTGTGCATGCTGCTAAGGACTCCGAACCTTATGATGACCCTGGGATTCTGCCAGTGGTATACGACCTCAAACTCCACACCCATCGGATTCTCTATTAATTCTTCTGGTGTGAAGTTAATTTCTCAGCGGCTGAAGCGGAAAGTCACTGAGAAAGGCGAGGGTAAAAGGGTTCACGTCCCAGGCCTCGTGGAGTTCATTGCCGTTGATGACAGTGAAGCCTCGGATGCAGGAAGTCCTTGCTTCGAAACGGATACAGCTGCTGAGACTCCAGCGGCTGCTTCTGGCGTGGTGGGGACAACCCTCGTAGAACATGCTGATGTTGAAGAAGTGGAGGAAGAAGATCCCGACGTCCACTTCAAACGAAAGCGGGAGGGTGGATCTTGTAGGAAGAGAGTAGTGAAGAAGCCTCGTCGCTACGCTCCTACGGTTGTTGCAGAGGGCGAATTACCTGCAGCGGCTCTCCTCCTGCCCCATTAGCAACTGAATTGTCGGCTCCTAAACTGACTACTGGCGAAGCCGCTCCGGACCCGAGTAAGATCAGCTTCGTCCTTGCAATACACTTTTTATGCGTTCCAGATAGCTCATTATTTGCTTTGTGATTCAGGCACCGAGGCGGTGAGAAGCTCGAGAGCTGAAGCTATCGGAGAACAAGGGGAGCAGTATGATCCCTTGTTTACTTATAAGGAGGGCGATGAGGCTGGCTATTTTGCCGTCTCAGAAGAGTCCGGAGATGATGCGGCTGACGTAGGTCCTTTGGGCGCTGGGACTTCAAAAGGAAGTCCCGTAGCTTCTAGCTCTTTTGGGTGGACCACGGAGGGTTCGGCAAGCGAAGGTAGGCCGGCCATTCGTGTTGACTCCGCAAAAGATTTCTTATGGAGCCCGTAGGGACTGATGCAGTCGTCAAGACGATTGAGGCGATATTATCTTTTGGTATTGTTTTGAACTTTTAGAACTTGCTATTTGTTATGCCTTGCCTAAACAAAGTCTTATTGCAAGTGTTCCGCCTCTGGGTGCATCGACTTCAAGAGAGCCAACCAATCTTCCTGAGGGATCCAGGGGTGAAGTAAGCACTTCGACCGCGGCAGATGCTGCTGAGTTGGATGCTTTGTATGGCGATCTGCCCTCTTATCAGCCTGAACCAGCCAGAGGGACTGAAATTGAGGAGACGGTAGTCATAGAGCCGATCTCACTTCCAACCATATCGGTGAGTGAGATGCCATCAGTTTCGCCAGCGCCATCTATCTTGCCAGGTGCGGAGCTGAGGGTGATTACCAGTCCTACTCCCCAACACTGGTGGTTGAGCCCGCTCTCCCAGAAATAGTCACTAGTCCGACCTTGATTGTGGCTAGTGTACTAGTTTCAATGAAGACTCCTCCGAGATCACCGATGACCTCTCAGGTTGCTGCAGCCAGGGCTTCTACTATTCCTTCCACAGTGGTGTCAATAAAGCCAGTGGAATCTTCAGAGGCTGCTCGTCTGCCAAGAGTGATTGAGGCCGAGAATGAATTTGTGGCTGAGCTAGTCGATAGCTTTTATAAGAGCTTGAAGCGATCCATCGCTTTGATTTTGAAAGGCTCGACTACCTCATTCTCTGCTTTGAAGGTGGTCCTCTCCCGAAGCATTGAGAGTATCCGAGACTTTGGAGGGGATGACCAGGCCGCTGCATTGGAACTTCTGGTGGACCAACTTGAGAGGGATGTAGACGAATGGCGCCGTCTTAGCCATTCAGACCTGGAGTCTTCAGTTAATGAGCAGCTTGCGCACCTTGTCGCTCAGATGCATGAAGCTTATCTTACCGCTCAGGAAGCCGCTAAGGCCATTTCTTCTGACTTGAAATCCTTGGAGATAAGGAAGGTAGAGCTCGGGGACGCCATAGACGCTTCTAGCAGTGCTCTTCTTGACACTGAAGATAAAATTGAAAAGGCCAAGAAGATGATCAGGAAGGCAAATCTTCTTTTATCCAAGGCTGAACCAGTGCGTCTTGAAGAGACTGCCCGGCTTGAGCAGCTTAGGTCTCAGAATGACGAACTCTTGCGGCACGAGTTAGCTCAGAGGGCAACCTTGGTTGAAGTTGAAGCTCGCTTGGCCCAGATGGCGAGCTTTAATGAGGCTGAGCTAAGGTCGCAGACGCTTGTCAGGGCTGCTGATGATAGGAAGACAAGGTTGGCCTTTCTTGAAGGACGGATCAAATCTTATGAAGCACCCTTATAGCTTGTAATATATGTGCCTTCATGTATTCCTTCTTTTCAGAATCAATAAAAGTAATTTTGTTTTGACTCCCCTTGTCGTATTTCCAACCTGTTTTATCTTTTGAATTGTTGCTTTCAAGTTGTACTGCAGCCACTTGAGAAAATAGTCTTTACTGGACTAAAAAGATGAGATTTGGTTATCTGCCGGTTCAGAGGTTGCAATGACATAACCGATTAAGAAGCTACCAAGCTCAAAGTAGTCCTTGACGGACTGAAAGGTGAGACTTGGCTATCTGCCAGTTCAGAGGTCGCAATGACGTAATCGATTGAGAAGCCACCAAGCTCGAAGTAGTCCTTGTCGGAGTGAAAGGTGAGACTTGGCTATCTGTCTGTTCATAGGTCGCAATGACGTAACCGATTGAGAAGCCACCAAGCTCAAAGTAGTCCTTGACAGACTGAAAGGTGAGACTTGGTTATCTGTCGGTTCAGAGGTCGCAATGACGTAATCGATTGAGAAGCCACCAAGCTCGAAGTAGTCCTTGTCGGACTGAAAGATGAGACTTGGCTATCTGTCGGTTCATAGGTCGCAATGACGTAACCGATTGAGAAGCCACCAAGCTCAAAGTAGTCCTTGACGGACTGAAAGGTGAGACTTGGTTATCTGTCGGTTCAGAGGTTGCAATGACGTAACCGATTGAGAAGCGACCAAGCTCAAAGTAGTCCTTGACGGACTGAAAGGTGAGACTTGGTTATCTGTCGGTTCAGAGGTCGCAATGACGTAACCGATTGAGAAGCAACCAAGCTCAAAGTAGTCCTTGACGGACTGAAAGATGAGACTTGTCTTTTGTAAATGTCAACAAGCTCGAAGGTTGTCCTTGTCGGACTGAAAGATGAGCCTTGTCTTTTGTAAATGTCAACAAGCTCGAAGGTTGTCCTTGACGGACTGAAAGGTGAGACTTGTCTTTAGTAAATGTCAATGTTTTCCATTATGTTTGCAAAGGGGGAAAACTTACAATAAAGAGTTTGAGGAGCTAAATTACAAGTATTCTTAAAAAGATTACAAGTAGATCTCCTCAGAGATTCTGAAGAAGTGTGCCGATAGGAGTCTGGTCAGCGCGCGACCACTTTGTCCCTTTGACGATGCGAGCGATGAGATTCCCTTCTCTCCTGGTTCGGGGAATCAGAGAACAGAAGGTTGGTAAAACCCTCTTGCTGCTTCTCAAAATCGCCTTCAATAAGGAATTCCTTCTCGCCTGGTTCGGGAGATTCCTTGAGAAGAAGGACGATGTTAGGGTATCAACACCCTAGTTAGAGAAAGCAATTCTCTAAAAGGTCTCTGAATTCGAGAGCGCACGGTGCTTTGTGAAGAAGCCTCTCCTTGTGGAGTCCTCTTTTTCTTCGATCGATCCCCCTCTCCTTGTACCCCTAGTGGGCTATTTATAGGGAGAGCAAGGGTATAATCGTCCCTTGAAGATATGGAAACAGATTGAATCAAATCTGTTTAAATCTGGAAAGTAGCCTTGCTGCGAGGCTAGGAACAGCTTCTGTGAAGCTAGAATTGGCAGGTCGGTGGACCTTCTCGATCTGTTTTGATCCTTTCCATATCGTTGGAGGATTTCCCCTGATCTTCTTACTCGTTTAGAAGAGTCAACAGATTGTGGCAATCAACTGCCAAATTTGATCTCTGATTTGATCTTGATTGGATTTGATCTGATTGGATCCGGTCTCATTCGGAGATTTGATTGGTCAAAGGTTGACCATAGCAGACCAATAGCGGCGCTGCCCGCTTTGAGCTCGTAGCGGAGCTGGAGACGGTTTCTGGCGAAGTCCGAAAGAAACCCTTTGGCGGAGCTGGAAGTCCTCTGTGGCGAAGTTTGCGAGTTGGCTTCTTGGCGAGGCTTTGGATGACTTCAAGGCGAAGTTGGGTGATATTAGCCTCTCAAGCGAGGCTATCCCTTTGGGCTCATGCGATGCTAAGTGCCAGCATCTTAGACCTGCTGAGGTCTGTTTAGAAACAATCCGGGTTCACTGTCTGCTTGCTGGATTAGTGGAGTCCAAGTTGCTTCCTTGTCCCTCGGAGATAGGGAAAAACTGGTCTTCAGCTCGTCTGTCACTTGTCTTTTATAAATGTCAACAAGTTTAGACATTGTTCGGACCAATAAGAATCTTGTCGTTTTTAAGTGTCAACAAGACCCCCTTCAAAGTTTTCAAGAGTCTGCAATGGCTCAGACTTTGAAACACTTTGAACTGCTTTGATCGGTGGTGTGTGGAGTATGAACGTCGCCATGATGGTTGAGTTCAGCTTCGCTTTAAATCCTGCTTTGGGATGTAGATTCGCCGAGGAATCATGTAGACTCGCGTCTGGGTAGCTTCACAACTAGATAAGTTCGCTCTGGAACATCTGTCGCTTTCCCGAGGCCAACTGCTGTGGGCCAGTTACGAGGATGATTACTCCTTTCTTCGTGCTGAACGAGGGAGATATTCTCCGATTTGCACGTTTCTAAGGGAAGATATTCCCTTTCTTTAAGGCGCAATAAGTGCCTTTATGAGGGAGACGTTTCTCACTTTGCACGGTTCCAAGGGAAACCGTCCCTATTCTCAAGGTGCAGTAAATGCCTTAAATGCGCTCGTATTTTCACGCTTGAGGCAGGAGCGCTCAGGCCATGGGGCCTATAAATAGGACACTTGAAGTCCTCTGAAGAGAAGTGCTTTGTGAAAAACACCTAGAGGGGGGGGTGAATAGGTGTAAGTGCTAATCTAAGAAACTAAATGCAAACTAAGTGCGCTAAATGCGGAAGCTAATGCAAATCTTGCAACACACTTAATACAATCCACCAAGTGTAGCCGAATTCCCCTTGCGAGGCTCTGGACTAACTCCTCTTGATTCCCCTAGATATGGGTTGAGGCGCTATGTGAAGCTCTTGTTGGATGAGTATAAGTGATGCACACACACAAGCAAGTCAAGCATATAATAAATATGACAATAAGAGATGCAAGGCACAACACAAGCAATATATGATATGGCAATATGAATTATGCACAACACAAGCAAATATGGTATGATATGAAGTATGATGCTTTGCACAAAGTAAATGAGAGTAAGGTTAGAGAGACAATGGATCAAACGCTAACACAAAGATTTGTTTCGAGGTTCGAGCACCTTGCTCTACATCCCCGCCTACACCACCGTGTAGGATTTCCCAATCCACTATAGGAGTACCAAACTCCTCTCTCAACCTTACAAAGCCACCGAGGCTATACAACCACAATCCACCTCTACCGAAGAGGGATACGGCCCGTAGCCAACTACAACAAACACCTCTACCTAAGAGGCTCACAAACCAATCACCCGATCACCTCTACCGAAGAGGGATACAACAAGAATAAGGGTGTACAACTTAGAGGTTTACAACAACAACCTCAAAAACTCTCTTTTCTCTTTTTCCACAAAAATAAGATCCTAATAGTTTAGGATAGAAGATATGGCTCAAGTGTGGAAACTAAGTGTTTTTGGAAACAAGCAACAAAGAAAAACTACTTGGGAAATCTCTTGTATATGATAGAAATAAAAGATCAAATCAAAATCCCAAAACCTAGTTCTCTTTGATTTTCCAAAAACCCAAACAATAAAGATTAGAAGTTTAAAGCTCAAAAAACTACTTTTTAAAACTCTTTTAAACACTTCAGAAAACTGAAATTTTTCCTCTTAAAAATCTTGGCCAAAATCCCCAAAGAGATGGAGTTTATATAGGCCAAACAGAAAACTAGCCGTTAGAGCTGAGCTGGCAGCTCTGACAGGCGTCGGTCGACCGGCCCGGTCGACCGCCAACGGTCAGAAAAGTGACCGTTGGGCACTAGCGGTCGACCGGCCCGGTCGACCGAAACATCCTGAGAGTTGAACTCTCAACTCGGTCGACCGGTCCGGTCGACCGACTACAATGTGTAGCCAGCGTGCACGTCTGTGCACATCGGTCGACCGACCCGGTCGACCGGCCACTTGGTGCGGTCGACCGGTCCGGTCGACCGAACTGGCCTGGCAGGCACAGTGCAGATCTGCACAGATACGGGATTTGAAAATAGGTCTTTTCACTCAATAAAAATCCCATAAATTCACAGTAAATCTAAAAAATAGTTTTAATCACAATAAAAACTGTTTTTCTAAAAATATGTTTTTCTAAAACTTGTTTTATCATTTTACTTTGATAACCAAACTTGTGATAAAAATTTCAAGACATATATCAATCATATCAATTCATTTTAGAGTCTTGCAAATTTTATCAAAAACAAAACCTGTATTTTGTCAAACTTGATTTTTCCAAAACATGAATAGGGATATCAAAATAAGTTTGTTTACCAAGTTAAAGCATGTATGTATAAATAGAAAACATCTACTATACATATACCATATGTAAACTTGTTTTGATCAACTATTCATAAAAACCAAATATCAAATCATAAAACGTGTGTGTTTTGTGTTCACTTGAGCATATCAACTAAACTAAGCTTTACAAATGGATCTAAAAACTCTATCTAAACTAGGATACCTAAGTCTTCTTGACGATCATCATCTTCAAGTAGACTTGCTCCAAAACTCCATCCATGGGCTAGACAAAGTGTGAACTTGAAGCTTTGGCCCTGGAATCACCATGAATAGCTTCTAAACTCCTTGTTGAAGCTAATCACCAACTAATATCCTGTTAATGATCTGAAACTTAGAAACACAAGAATATTAGTAAACATAACTACATGAGTTGATCATCATCAAAACTAGAGTGGAAGGCCATTGGGCCAACACTTTGCCTCTCTTCTCGTCTCTTGGTTTGAAAGAGATACTCAGATCTCTGAACTAGTGGGAATGCCTACTCTGGTCATTATCCGGCCAAGGACCGGTAAGTCTTGATCGTTCAACGACTTCACCGATTTTAGGGAATTCATCTCCCTTGATTCATTTTTAGCAGCTGCTTCAGGGATTAGCTTCCCTTGTTCTCTATTTAACTGATCTACAGAGAAGGATTTTGGCATAGCTTCCCAGTGAAGCTATCATCTTGACTTGGTCAGAGAAAGATCACTGCATGTTAAGTCCGCTGCGCAGGCAGGACTTGGGACCTGGTATCTTCAAGGTTGAGCCAGTCTTGCTATATAGGTGAGGCTAAGACTGTGTCCCATAGGATCAGTCTGGCTTAGCCATATAGGCGAGGCTAGGACTTGGCGTTTGCTGAGCTAGCCCATCACTGTTGTGCAAGCGAGGCTTACCCTCTGCTCCAATCGAAATCGGATTGCTTCGCCCCAAAGAATTCGGCTTTAGCGCTTTTGCAGTATCTTTTGTGTTTAACTGCTAACTTGCTCCAATTTTGCATTGCAGTGAGTTATGTTCGCCGATCTTGTGTCTTGATGAAAGAGACCAAAAAGTTGCCTTATGCTTCCCCGGTTGAAGCTTTACTTTTAAGCAGGAGGAACAACTTGGGGCAGCTGATGTGTGTCCCAGAGGCTGTTGGCAGCCTTTTATCCGAGGTGATTCGTTCTGAGGTAAGGCTGGCTGCCGCTTTTACCGGAGATGATCCGCTTCAAGATAGTGGGCGTCGCCTGTGGGATCGTCGGCATCATTGCCGACTTTCAACTTTGGTGGCCTTTGGGGGCGATCCACTTCGGGAAAGCGGGCATCACACCCGTTAGATCACTGGTATCACTGCCGATTCCCATTATACGTGATCTATCGTGTTGGCGGCGATAGGTTTTTATTGCCAGGCTTCAACAAAAATGGCCTGGCAAGATCTGCCATTTTTGTGGAGAATAATGGCCGTGTCCTTGCGGCACCACTGGTTATGGCCTTGTGCAGGAGGAAGGCCTTTCGTGTCCAGTCGACCTGACTTAGAAGCAGATAAAACCGCTTGTATGCCTTTTGCGCAAATGACCCTGTCGAAGCACTGAACGTGTTGTATGAAACACAACTTTGATGTAATATCAATGTACTCTTCCTTTGAAATCAATGAAAGTTCATCTCTTGATTATCTGATCTTTGCTTGCTTTCATTGAAAATTTGGCTATAGCGGAGCTAAACTGTATGCAGAGTTAAGGGCATAGTCGCTTCTTTGAATGAACTTCGCGAAACTGGTATGTCCGCGAACAGCGCCTTTTTAAGGGGCTAAGATAAGCCTTTCGGCGAAGTCCCTGAAGGATTGCGCGAAGTCTGCATTTTAAGCCAGGGCGAAGTTAACCCTTGGTGGGATCGAAGCAGCGCTTCTCGGGAAGGCGCTTCGGGTGGCGTTTTGAATTAATTCGAAACGGCGGTGTACGCCCTTTTCGAGGCCTCGTTTCAGGCGCTGATTGGCCTATAAAAGCCCGATCGGGCTGAACAGGAAAAGATCTCCTTTTTTCAGAGAAATTTCTTGACTTTCCCTCTCCCTCTTCCTTCTTCATTCAGAGAACTTTGAGAACTCTTGCAGCTCTTCAATGGCGCCCAAAAGACGAGCGGGGAAAGAAGTGGCGACTTCTGCAACGGAGGGTCCTCCTCCTCTGGTCATCGAGCGACCAATCGCCGGTAAGAGACTTTCTCTCATAATTAGAGACTACGGTCTCTCTTTTTTAAAGCCATTATTTGGCTTAACAGGACAATCGAATATGATCTGTCCTTATTAGGGAACTCGTTTCCCTGATTTTCCCTATCTTCCTTGTACAGGGAATTAAGAACTGAATAGTTCTTCTTTAGGCGCGGAGGAGTCCGAAGGTGATGCAGCCGACATTGGTCCCTCGGGCGCTGGGACTTCTAAAGGAAGTTCTGAGGCATCGAGCTCTATTGGGTGGTCCATAGGATACTCGGCAAGCGAAAGCGAGCCGGCTGTTCGTGCTGATTCTGGCAAAAATTTTCCGATGGAGCCCCTGGAGACTGATGCGGCTGACGAGATGTTCGAGGCAACATCATCCTTTGGTATTGTCCTAACCTCTTGGCTTCTTTTGCATGTAGTGTCCCGACTAACCGTAGTCTTATTACAGGTGTTCGACCTCAAGGTGCATCAGCTTTAAGAGAGCCGGAAGATCCCCCCGAAGGGCCAAGGGGTGACATGAGCGCTTCGACCGCGGCGGATGCTGCTATGTTGGACGCGCTGTATGGCGACCTGCCTTCTTATCGGCCCAAATCAGCCGAAAGGCCAGAAGTTGCGGAGGCGGCAGTCCCGGAGGTGTCCTCACTCCCAACTGTATCAACGAGTGGGGTGCCAGCAATTTTGCCAAGTACGGAGCTGAGGGTGATCACAAGCCCTACTTCTCCAACCCTGGTGGTTGAGCCTGCTGCTCAGGAGGTGGTTGCTAGTCCTTCTTCCGCGGTGGCTGGCGTTCTGGTCTCGATGAGAACTCCGCCGAGATCGCCCTCGGCTTGTCTGGCTGCTGTCAGTGCTCCAGCTGCTTCTTCTGCGACGGCGTCGACCAGGCTGGTGGACTATTCCGAGGTTGCCTCTTTACGGGAAGTGGCTGAGGTCGAGAACGATTACATCGGTGACCTGGTCGATAACTTTTATAAAGGCTTAGGGCGGACTATCGACCTGGTTCTGAAGGGCTCAACTATGCCATTCTCAAGGTTAAAGGGAGTCCTCTCCCGTGATATTGAGAGTATTCGACACTTTGAGGGGTATCACCAGGCCACTGCCTTGGAGCTCCTGGTGGATGAATTTTGAGAAGGATGCGGAGGAATGGCGCCGCCTCCACCGTTTGGACCCGGAGTCTTTAGTTGATGACAGGCTCGCGCTTCTCATTGCTCAAAAGCACGAGACCCGGCTTGCCGCTCAAGAGGCTGCTAAGGCTATCTCTTCTGACTTGAAATCCTTGGAAACAAGGCAAGCGGAGGTTGGAAGTGCAATTGACGTCTCCACTAATGCTCTTCTCGGCGCTGAGGATAAGATTGCGAAGGCTGAGGAAATGATCAGGAAAGCAAATCTCCTCTTATCCAAGGCCATATCGGTGCGTCTTGAGGAAACTGCGCGGCTTGAAGAGCTCAAAGCTCAGAGTGAGGAGCTTGCGCGGCAGGGGTTGTCACAGAGGGCTACTTTGGCGGAGGCCGAAGCTCGTCTGGCTCAGGCGGAAGATTTCAATGAGGCTGAGCTGAGGTCACAAGCGCTTGTCCAGGCTGCTGATGACAGGAAGACGAGGCTAAACACCCTCGGAGAGCGGCTCAGATCGTACAGTGTGCGCTTGTAGCTCCATGTACTTTATCCTCTTGAAATGAATGAAAATTCTTTCTTCTTTTGTCGAATCTTCAATCTTGTTCTTCTTTTTGAATTGCGATTCCGAATTGTAGTGCAATTTCTTGAGAACATAGTTCTTGTTGGGTTGGATAATGAGACTTGGCTATCTGTCAGTTCAGAGGTCGCGATGACATAACTGGTTGAGACGTTACCAAGTCCGAAATCGGTCCTCGTCGGATCGTAAGATGAGACCTGTCTTTTGTAAATGTCAACAGGGCTCGGAATTGAGACTTAGCTGTCTGCTGGTTCAGAGGTCGCAATGACATAACCGGATGAGACGCCACCAAGCTTCAGAAATTGGTGATACTCGTCTTTTGTAAATGTCAACGAGTATCGAGACCTGTCTTTTGTAAATGTCAACAGGGCTCGGAATTGAGACTTAGCTGTCTGCTGGTTCAGAGGTCGCAATGACATAATCGGATGAGACTCCACCAAGCTTCAAAAATTGGTGATACTCGTCTTTTGTAAATGTCAACAAGTATCGAGACCTGTCTTTTGTAAATGTCAACAGGACTCGGAATTGAGACTTAGCTGTCTGCTGGTTCAGAGGTCTCAATGACATAACCGGATGAGACGCCAGCAAGCTTCAAAAATTGGTGATACTCGTCTTTTGTAAATGTCAACGAGTATCGAGACCTGTCTTTTGTAAATGTCAACAGGGCTCAGAATTGAGACTTAGCTGTCTGCTGGTTCAGAGGTGGCAATGACATAACCGGATGAGACGCCACCAAGCTTCAAAAATTGGTGATACTCGTCTTTTGTAAATGTCAACGAGTATCGAGACCTGTCTTTTGTAAATGTCAACAGGGCTCGGAATTGAGACTTGTCTTTTATAAATGTTAACAAGTTCAAAATTGTAGTGGAATTTGGGAGAAAGTCTCGTCTTCACAGGGAGAAACGAGGGAATCACTGTCATAGGTTTAATGTTAACGTAACAGCAAAAGGTATTTATGGTCTTACCATTCTATGGATGAGAATTGGTAAGTGATTTTGGAGGTCTCGTCCTCGCGGGGAGAAACGAGGGGATTGCTGTCATAGGTTTAGTGTTAACGTAACAGCGAAATGTGTATGTGGTCTTACCATTCTATGGATGAGAATTGGTAAGTGACTTTGGAGGTCTCGCTCTCACGGAGAGAAACGAGGGAATCAAGCGGGAACTGGTCCCTTAGGATTTTTAGCAAATCCCTAGCTGTCAACGGGTTTGATATGCCTTTACCAACTACCGTTTAGATTGGGCTAGCCATGCTATTCCCCTCAGAATGATGAGTTGTCGAGGACTTATGTTGGGCTTAAAGGCCAACATTTTCCTCTATCCTTAATCGTTAAACGATATTGGATTATCGGGTTAATGTCTGCATAACCCTGATTCTCCTTTAGGATAACCGGTGCACGGCCAGGTTCCTGTTGGTTTATGGCTGTATGATTCACTTGGAGGAAGAGAAAGGCTCTCTTTGTATGTACTTTGTACACGAAGGTCTTGATCAGAGGTGTAGTGTTAACTTGACCATGAGAAGGATCCTTGATTAAGGATAATACTTCTTTAAGAACTTACCATTGATCGGCATCATGAGTAGGTCGCCCTCTGCAGTCGTGAGGCGGTATGCTCCGTTTGAATAGACTGTTTCTATCACAAACGGTCCTTCCCATTTAGGCTGAAATTTGCCTTTGGTCTTGTGCGTCATAATCATCGGTCGTCTGACGACTAAGACCAGGTCTCCTTTCTGGAAGACTCTCTGTTTGACCTTCTTATTGAAGGTTTTTGAGATTTGAGCTTGATATAGCTCGATATGCTGCTAAGCTTGTAGCCGCTTCTCATCTAAGGCTTCGAGCTCTTGAAGACGCAATCGATCATTGTCCTCTAATGTGATCTTAGTGGTCAGAGCGACTCGCAATGACGGCATCTGGATTTCCAACGGGATGACTGCTTCGCACCCATATACCAGGAAAAAAGGCGTATTGCCTGTCGGTGTCCGAACCGTGATTCGGTAGGCCCAAAGACATTCACCAAGCTTTTCGTCCCAATCTCGCTTGTTCGAGGAGACAAATTTCTTGAGTAGCTTGATGATCGTTTTGTTGAATGTTTTCGCCAAGCTGTTAGCTGCGGGATTATAGGCAGTTGAAGCCACATTCTGAATTCGGTTTTATCGCAGAATCGATAGAATACCTGACTTATGAATTGGGGACCATTGTCATGGATGATCCGCTTAGGGACACCAAATCGATGAATGACATGGTGCTTGATGAAATTAACCACATTAGGGGTTTTGATTTCAAGCAGTGGTATAGATTCTGCCCACTTTGAGAAGTAATCGGTTATTGCCAGGATGAACCGGTGACCTCTTGTCGAAGAGGGGCTGATTGGCCCTACGACGTCGATTCCCCATGCTTCAAATGGCCATGAAGCAACAGTTGGGTGGAGCAGCTCCGAAGGATGGTGTATGAAATCCGCATGAATCTGGCATGCTTTATACCTTCGTGCGTATTGGATGGCATCGGCTATCATAGTTGGCCAATAGTATCCAAGTCTGTGCAACCTGTCTTTGAGCTTTGGACCTGGCTGATGAGCTCCGCAAATGCCGTCATGTGCTTCTTGGAGCGTTTCCTGTGCCTCTGAATTGGAAAGGCAACGGAGGAGAACACCGTCATATGAGCGACGATAAAGTGTCTTCAAAGTCGGATCGTAATAGAACCGGAGAGACCTTCGTCTAATGGACGCCGCTTCCTTGGGATCGTCTGGAAGCAGACCGTGCAAAGCATAGTCGATGAGAGAAAAGCGCCAGTCTCTTGGTTCAAGATCCGTGGAGACATTATAGACTTCTCGAGTTCTTAGTATGTGCTTGGAGCATACAAGATGTCGAGTTGCGACTGTGAGGTGATACTCGGTGTCGGCTGGCAAGGCTAGCATCGTCGCTAACGCAGCGAGAGCGTCCGCCTTGGTATTCTGAGATCGGGACACATGCCCGATGTAGAAACCTTCAAATAGGTTAGCCAATTCGATGGCTGTATGGTAATAAGGCACCAAGTCCTCATGGCAGACTTCATACTCGCCTTTAACCTGATTGATGATTAGTTTTGAATCGCCATAGGCTTCAAGGTAGCGCACCCCCATTCCATGAGCGAGCTGAAGACCAATGAGCAGAGCATTATATTCTGCTATATTGTTGGAGCACGATTCTGTCAGAGAAAATGCTCTGGGCAGGACATGATTCTGTGGGGAGATAAACACAACCCCCACTCCGGCAATAATCTTGCCTTTAGGGCCCATTCGCGATGCTCCATCAAAGAACATCTGCCATACTTCCTCTTCTGAGGTTGCATTAGACTCGAAGACCTCATCAGGGATGTCTTCGTGAAGCTTTGAGTGTTCCGGAACTGGATGAGCAGCCAAGAACTCTGTAAGAGCCTGGCCTTTAACCGCCTTCTGAGGCGTAAAGATCATGTCGTATTGAGACAATAAAAGTGCCCACTTAGCCAATCTTGAATTCAATGATCCTGACTTCGTCATAAGAAGACGTAATGGGTTTACCCTGGAGATGACATGTATGGTTTGGCCGACCAAATAATGTCGTGTCTTCTGAACAGCGACGACGAGAGCTAAACACTCTTTCTCGATAGGGTTGTAGCGAGATTCCGCTCCTATGAGAGTTCTGCTCAGATAATAAATGGCCTGCTCGTGGCCATTGTCGTCCTTTTGAGCGAGGAGGGCACCGAGGGAGTAGTCGAGAGCTTTTACATAAAGCAAGAACGGTTTTCCTGATGTAGGGGCCACTAAGACTGGAGGTTTTATGAGATACCTCTTGATGTCTTCATAGGCTTCTTGGCAAGCTTGATCCCATACGAAGGAAGTGAAATCACCTAGAGGGGGGGTGAATAGGTGATGGCTATATGATAATGGCAATTATGCGGAATTTAAAATTTAACTCTAACAATTATCACAATACAAATACTTGCAAGAATTAAACAAGGTAAAGGTGCAAGTAATTAAAGAGATAGAGTTAGAAGAATTTGAGCAAACGCAAACACGCCGATATGTTTCCGAGGTTCGAGCCACGCTCTACGTCCCCGCCTTCACACTTGAAGGATTTCCACTATTGAGGATCCCACCGGATCAACAATACAAGGACAACACTTGTCCGTCTCCCGTGATGACACTTCACCACCTTGAGCACACTAGCTCGCCTTGAGGCCGATGCCTCTACGACTTCACTCAATTACAATGGAAGTGATCACACTTGACCACTTTACAAAAGAGCTCACTAAGCACAATCCTAGAACCAAATAGGAGAGTTAGAGTATGGGATTGTGTAGTGCAAAGCTAGAGAGAAGTAGAGGAATAGGCTCCAAGAAAGGTGATGGAAATTTAGGCTTTGGAGAGAAAAATCTTTTCTTTTGAAAACTTTGGAAATCTTTGAAACTTTTGTAAAATTGCACTTGATAGCTCTAAAATCATTAGTCATTTCATATGAAGTGACCACCTATTTATAGGGGTCAAAACTGCTCAAGAGATTCGTTGGAGACAAATCCCAAAAGTCAAAAAGTCAGAAAAATAGCTGTTGAGTCTGTCAGAATTTTTGACAGACTACCGGTCGACCGGGTCGGTCGACCGCCAACGGTCAAAAATCCGACCGTTGGGGCTCACCGGTCGACCGGGTCGGTCGACTGGCAATTTCCAGAGAGCAGCAGGTTGGGGCCGGTCGAGTATCGGTCGACTCCCGGTCGACTGATACGCACATGCACATTTGTGCATGTCGGTCGAGTGCCGGTCGACTGCCGGTCGACCGGTCACTGTGAATTTCTGAAAAATCAGAATTCACAGACCTGGACAATTTTGGATTTTGGTTTTGGGTCTTGGATAAAATGTTTTGGTCTTGAAAATCATAGAGTATGAGCATGTGTCATACTACTATCAAGGTAAAATACTTGGTAAAAATTCTTTTGATAAAAACTTGATTTTCAATGAAATGTTTTTCCCAAAAACTAGTCTCTCTAAAATCGTATTTCCAAAATAGATATGTTCAACTAAAACTGAGTTTGGAAATAGAAATAGAAATTATTTTGAAGCCATAAACTACTCTAGAAAATGTGTGTGTGTGATATCCCATATCTCTACTTCTACTATTTAGTTTTGACAAAATATTCTAAAATGAAAATAAACAAAGTACAAATCTTGGATTCTTTAGCAAGTCTTGATCTTCTTCTTGAACTTTTCTTCAACGCAAATTCCGAAGCTTCCTATGTGCTTTAGCTTGGGAATGCAAATGTTGGGCGAACTCCAAATTTGTGAGTCTTTTAGCGGAGTCGTCAAAATCTGTTTCTTGAACCTGAAATACTTTAAAATCAAGATTATTAAATACATAACTAAATATGTTTTGCTATCATCAAAATAACCGGGATAATGGCCTTTGGGCCAACAATCTCCCCCTTTTTGATGATGGCAAAACATATATAGTTATCACAAGATATTTTGGGTAGAGTCTTCAAATGAAGCTCCCCCTCAACATATGCATATATAAAAATCATACTCAGGCATATTATCACAATTGATAAATCATAAACATCATATATCCATGCCCATAGAAAAATCTCAACTACACAAGTCATATCATAGATAAAAGGAAATGAGTCTCAACATGACATAAATACATACCACAAATACATACCACACAAGACATGTCCACAACACAAAAAGGTGTCCAACACAACAAAATAAGTCAAGTACATAACAGAATAACAAAGAGTCATAACAAAATATCTCTCAAAATATCTCTCTCTCCAAATATCTCTCCCCCTTTTTGACATCATCAATAAAGGGGAGGTCACTCATCAGCAGCATCACTCAGTCGCCTCGTCATCCTCCTCCTCGTCATCATCAGAGCCCTCGGCCATCGTCTGGTCATCACCATCATCTGAGGAAGAAGAGGAATCTACCTCCTCTGTATCCACAGCATCAACTCTGGGGCGCGGTGGTGGAACAGAGACGCGAGCTCTGGGAGGGAAAGGAGGACCAGCAGCAGGGAGACGACGAGCACCCGGAGTCCCATCAGGAACGACTATGTCCATTTTTGTGAACAAAGACTGGAACTGAACATCCACAAATCTCATGGATTCAGCCATATAGGACAAGTCGTTACGGACCTCCGCCCGAAAAGCAGCATCCATAGCAGCACGAGCCTCCATATCTGCCCGAAGAGAAGCATCACGAGCAGCCATATCTGCACGAAGTGCAGAGACTTGCTCTCCGACCCAGGCCTGATGAGCCTCGATCATAGAGCGGACCTCAGAAGCAGAAGCACCCTGAAACTCAGGAACAAGAGGTGGAGCTGGAGCTGGATCAGCTGCAGGAACAGGTGGTGGTTGCACAGCTGCGTGTCGACGCAACTGAGCTTCCATCATCTTCAAGGCAGCAGTATTGATATCAGAAGAGGGTTTTGAAGAGGCTTGACCAGAAAGATCGAAGTCTAAAGCCCTAAGCAGATGGGTAATGAGCATGCCGTAAGGCAGACTCCTACCAGCAGTGCGAATCTGATCACCACTCATGTGAGAAGCGATCACTCGAGGGAAATTTATCTTAATGCCTTTAAGGAGGCAATAGATAATCAAGGGAACAGGGCCTCGAGCATGGCTGAATTCACCGGATTTAGGCACGATATTATGAAAGATAATCTTAGCAAGGACCTGAGATTGGAGGGAATACTGACTCACAATCTCATTCCTCACTAGATCGGGATTGTCATCCCGGTGAATGAGAGTGGATGCGGTGAGCGAAGACTCACCCTCCGGATATTCAGGAAAATCATGTAGGTCATAAGAGTAAACATCTAATCCATCAGTGGAAAGATGAAGAATCCTAGCAAACTGACCTAGGGAAATGTTTATGTCCCTACCCATCACACGGGAAATAATCCGGTTCCCACTAAATTCAAAATTGGCATAGAAATAGGGAACCAAAGAAGTGTAAACCTTCTCCCTGATGGAGAGAAAATCCACAAGATTGTTGGCACGGAGAATGTGGGGGATATCTAGATGTTCAAAGTCTTGGATAGCCACATATCTACCCGAAATAGTATTCCTAGGGGCTAAATGTGTGTAACGATCAGAGGCAAGATCGTTACGGAACACAGGATCAGTCCTAGGGGCTTGAGATGAGGATTGGGCAGTGCCCTTTCCCTTCTCAGAACGATGTCTTTTAGGAGCCATGACAAAAATCAAATTTTTAGGGTTTTGCAGGTAAAGGCACGATCTAGATGATCAAACAACCTAATATGAAGACAAATGAAGAGATATATCTAAGCTAGAAATGAAGAACAAGTGAAAAAATCCGAAATTTTTACCTTGAGAAAATCCTGAAACCCTAGCTTGAAAAACCAGAAATTCTGAGAATCTGACGGACGGATCGGCTTGAGATTGAAGATCCGAATTAGAAATGAGGAGTATGAAATGGGTTTTGAAGGAATTTGAGATCAAGTGAACGGATTTGAAGTTGGGAATTTTGGAGAAAAGTTGCTCCTGCGGCTCGCTGAGAGAGAAAAGAGAGAATGAGCGAAACAGTGAAGGAAAAGGTCCAAATATACGCCAGAATACGACTATCGGTCGACTGGGATTAAGGGACCGGTCGACCGAAAAGATACAGAGAGTCACGCATCTAGAACGGTCGACTGGTCCTATAACAACAGTCGACCGGTAGCACAAAAAAAATACAAAATTTTTTTCTCAGACAGAGCCGGTCGACTGGGGTTAGGGGCCGGTCGACCGGTAAGTCTGAAAATTTTGCTACCAGATTCTGACCAAAAATTTTTTTTTTTAAAATAAAAATTATAACAAATAAAAATATGTTATATAATAACATACAGGGATATAACAATCAGTTTTAAAAAAATCTTCTTTTAGTGATCATATCAACAAAACTTCACACAAAATGTTTTAATTTTATTTTACAAATTTAAACAAAGATTTAAAGATGTTGAAGCCGAATACCCAGTGACGGGTTCTGAACTTCATCCTCTTGATTCCTCTTGAATGAGTTGAGGTGCGCAATTGCCATCTTTAAGGTATTTGCTCAACTATGAAAATTTTCAAAAAGTTTTATTTTATTTATGAAAATAGGTCTATATGTATACAAGTATATAATCACAAAATCTAAACTATACATGTAGATACATTATCTAACAAAATGGACATGTGGACAAATATGACATAACGCATAACAATACAAGATATGAAAATTAACACAAGGCATGTACACAATATGATAGAAAGGTAGTTCTATATAAGCATGTATCAATAACGAACAAAAACAAACTAACAATTCTATACACATGTATACATTACCAAAAATCAACAACTATTTTAAAATGGAGATGTTACCAATTTAAGGGCAATCTCCAAAAATAGGTGCCTCCACGATAGCGATGCAAGCTAGATTTGAACTTTGAGCTTAGTTGCATCTACCACCCGGGCACCGTCTCCCCCTAAGTCTTGGAGGAAGTAGATCCACCTGTGTCACCTACATTTGGAGGATCTTTTGGTACCCAAATCTTTGAGGGTCCTTTAGGGTTAGTACCGGGGCGAACCCAAACATATTTATTCTTAACATTATTTTTAGCATAACAAAATTTTTCTAAATGGCCTTTGCGGCCACAATGAGTGCAAACAAAAATTCTACCATTTCCATACATGTATGCATGCTTGTGAGTGTGAGCATGTTTCCGTGCATGTGTATGAGCATGTTGTGCATGTTTCCCTTGGGGTGTTCCCTTAGGAAATTTAGAAGCTATCTTTTTCAAATCAAATGCACAATTTTTAAGTGTGGAGTCCAAAGCATCAACACGCTTTTGGATCTCAACAAAATCATTTTTATCAATTGAAACTATGGGGTTTTACCCTTATTTGCAAGTTTATACTTATCAAAATCATTTTTCAAATTTTCAAATGCACTAGATAAAACATCCTTTTCTTTAACAACTAATTCTACTTTATATTTTAAAGCCTCGTTTTCTCTTTTTAATTTCTTATTTTGAGATTGTGAAATCTCATACCTATTTTGCAATTCTTCAAAAAATTGTGCAAGTTCATCCATAGTTAACTCATCCTCATCTAAAGAGTTTTCTAGAGTTACCTTTGGTGCATCCTCCCCATGTGCCATGAAACACATGTGCGCGGCGTCGACTTCCTCTTCGGATTCCGACTCCGTGTCATCCCAAGTAGCCACCATTGCTTTCTTCTTTCTTTGCCCGTTCTTGGATGTGGTCGCTTGGAGAGCGGGGCAATCGGCAATGAGGTGACCGATCTTCTTGCAATGGAAGCAAGGACCGGGCTCCTCTCTTTTTCTTTCAAATCTCCCTTGAGGTTTCCCTCGCCGGAAATTGCTTTGTCTTCCCTTCTTGTAAAACATCTTGCCCACCTTCCGGATGAGCATGGCGAAGTCTTCATCGCACTCGTCCGATGAATCATCCTCGTCTTGAATTGTTGGAGCGGCTTTGAAGGCTATTGATTTCTTCTTGGGTGCCTCCCTTTCTTCTCGTACCTTCATCTCCATCTCATGTGTTTTGAGATTGCCGATGAATCCGGAGAAGTCCATCTCCTCTTTGTCATTTAGCTCTTTGAGGGTTGTCGCCTTAACTTCCCAAGCTTTGGGAAGAGCTCGAATCACCTTCCTTATCTTTTGATCGTTGTCAATCTTGTCGCCTAAGGAAGAAAGAGCATTAGTTATCTTTGTAAAGCGAGTGAGCATGTCATCAATGCTCTCATTATCAATCATGTAAAAATTCTCATATTGAGAACGTAACAAGTCAACTTTTGCTCTCTTGACTTGTGACGTTCCCTCATGAGTCACAATAAGCATGTTCCAAACTTCATATGCCGATTTACAATTAATGATGCGTGCAAGGTCATCTTCATTAAGTGCTTGTGTTAATGCATATTGTGCCCTAGCATTTGCTTCATAGTCTTTGGTGGTATCCTCGGACCACGTGCTCTCATCACTAGTTGGTTCAATGAAGTCTTTGGTAATGGCCCTAGCTACCCTAACACCTAAGGATTTCAAAAACAAGTTCATCTTGACTTTCCAAATAGGAAAGTTCAACCCATCAAATTTGGGAGGGGATTTTATGCTAGAAAAGTCCATGGATGCCATGAATACACAATATATAAGATGCACAAAATAAAATACAACAAATGAATATAGCCAAATGTATGGATCTCCCTAAGGTTGTTAGACCTAAGTTGTAGGGTTAGGCTCTGATACCAATTGAAATCACCTAGAGGGGGGTGAATAGGTGATGGCTATATGATAATGGCAATTATGCGGAATTTAAAATTTAACTCTAACAATTATCACAATACAAATACTTGCAAGAATTAAACAAGGTAAAGGTGCAAGTAATTAAAGAGATAGAGTTAGAAGAATTTGAGCAAACGCAAACACGCCGATATGTTTCCGAGGTTCGAGCCACGCTCTACGTCCCCGCCTTCACACTTGAAGGATTTCCACTATTGAGGATCCCACCGGATCAACAATACAAGGACAACACTTGTCCGTCTCCCGTGATGACACTTCACCACCTTGAGCACACTAGCTCGCCTTGAGGCCGATGCCTCTACGACTTCACTCAATTACAATGGAAGTGATCACACTTGACCACTTTACAAAAGAGCTCACTAAGCACAATCCTAGAACCAAATAGGAGAGTTAGAGTATGGGATTGTGTAGTGCAAAGCTAGAGAGAAGTAGAGGAATAGGCTCCAAGAAAGGTGATGGAAATTTAGGCTTTGGAGAGAAAAATCTTTTCTTTTGAAAACTTTGGAAATCTTTGAAACTTTTGTAAAATTGCACTTGATAGCTCTAAAATCATTAGTCATTTCATATGAAGTGACCACCTATTTATAGGGGTCAAAAACTGCTCAAGAGATTCGTTGGAGACAAATCCCAAAAGTCAAAAAGTCAGAAAAATAGCTGTTGAGTCTGTCAGAATTTTTGACAGACTACCGGTCGACCGGGTCGGTCGACCGCCAACGGTCAAAAATCCGACCGTTGGGGCTCACCGGTCGACCGGGTCGGTCGACTGGCAATTTCCAGAGAGCAGCAGGTTGGGGCCGGTCGAGTATCGGTCGACTCCCGGTCGACTGATACGCACATGCACATTTGTGCATGTCGGTCGAGTGCCGGTCGACCGGTCACTGTGAATTTCTGAAAAATCAGAATTCACAGACCTGGACAATTTTGGATTTTGGTTTTGGGTCTTGGATAAAATGTTTTGGTCTTGAAAAATCATAGAGTATGAGCATGTGTCATACTACTATCAAGGTAAAATACTTGGTAAAAATTCTTTTGATAAAAACTTGATTTTCAATGAAATGTTTTTCCCAAAAACTAGTCTCTCTAAAATCGTATTTCCAAAATAGATATGTTCAACTAAAACTGAGTTTGGAAATAGAAATAGAAATTATTTTGAAGCCATAAACTACTCTAGAAAATGTGTGTGTGTGATATCCCATATCTCTACTTCTACTATTTAGTTTTGACAAAATATTCTAAAATGAAAATAAACAAAGTACAAATCTTGGATTCTTTAGCAAGTCTTGATCTTCTTCTTGAACTTTTCTTCAACGCAAATTCCGAAGCTTCCTATGTGCTTTAGCTTGGGAATGCAAATGTTGGGCGAACTCCAAATTTGTGAGTCTTTTAGCGGAGTCGTCAAAATCTGTTTCTTGAACCTGAAATACTTTAAAATCAAGATTATTAAATACATAACTAAATATGTTTTGCTATCATCAAAATAACCGGGATAATGGCCTTTGGGCCAACAGGAAGCACCCTTTTTCATGAGTCGGGTGAACGGCTGACAGCGGCCTGAGAGATTTGCGATGAATCTCCTAATATAAGCCAGCCTGCCTTGCAGGCCTCTAAGCTCTTTGAGATTCCTCGGTGGATGCATGCTCTGAATGGCTTTGACTTTGTCTGGGTCGAGATGAATTCCTTTTGATGTGACGATAAACCCAAGGAACTTGCCACTCGATACACCCAAGAAGGATTTTGTCGGGTTCATTTTCAGTTGATGCGCCCGCATTATGTCGAACATCGTTCTGAGGTCGCGAAGATGTTCATTCTTGTTGCGGCTTTTGACGGCAATGTCGTCGACATAGCACTCCACCGTTTTTCGGAGATGATCGCGGAAGATTGTACTCATTGCCCGCTGATAGGTTGCTCCGGCGTTCTTCAGTCCGAAGGGCATTACAGTGTAGCAGTATACCCCCAATGGTGTTCGGAACGAAGTATGCTTCTCGTCGTCGGGATACATCTTAATCTGGTTGTATCCTGAAAAGCCGTCTATGAAAGTCATCCTTTCGAACCCACATGTGTTGTCGATCATGACGTCGGTGATGGGCAGTGGAAATTCATCCTTGGGACAGGCCGTATTGAGATCACGGTAATCGATGCAGATCCGTATTTTCCCGTTCTTCTTGAGGACGGGGACGATGTTAGCTACCCAATCTGGATGTTGTTCCTCCCGGATGAAGCCACATGCAATGAGCTTGTGAACTTCGGCTTCAATAGCTTCCATGATGTTTGGGCGAAACCGACGTTGTTGCTGCTTGACTGGCTTGACGTCAGGCTTGATGTTTAGACGGTGCATAGCGACCTGTGAATCAAGTCCGGGCATATCTTCGTAGCTCCACGCGAAGACGTCTATATACTCTCTTACGAGTATTATCAATTCTTCCCTTTCTGTAAGTGATAGGCTTTCACTTATAAAGATGGGCTTAGGGTAGTCTTGACTACCCAAGTTGATCTGCATCACCTTGTCTTCAGTAGGTGGCTCGCGCAGTTCGAATCTCTTTTCCCATTGAAGGTCTAATTGCTGGGCCCATGGTTCCTCGTCAGTGGCTTCTGCGGGCTCCGATTGACTGCTTGAGGTCATATTAGCAGTGAGGTTTTCGAACATCCCTCCTATACTGACATCTGAATCCCACTCGGAGGATGAGGCTGAATGTGATGGAATTGGTTCATCGTCTTTGACTTGAATGGTTGCTGACGATGTGGGTGTAACATACCCCAACTCCCTGCGTGTACTATCATAGTAATTTGCAGGCTTCCCTTTAGGCACAAAGTTTCGCATCAAACTGCGCCTTCCTTTTCCAAAATTTAGGCCTGCTCCATGGTTCAAGTCGTACCCCATTTTCTTCATAATATGGCGCGCTGGCCGCGCGTAATGAAAGAACTGTGGGGCGTCTGAGTCTGAGCTCGAATCTGCAGTTGTGGGTCCCCGTGGCTGGGTTCTACCGAAGATTATCGGCGACTGACCTTATTTGGACGGCAGGATCACCAAGACGGCTCCTTCTGCGGATTCCATGGGCGTACTGGACGCACTTAGCTTGTGTAAAGGCATGTGCAGAGAGCTATCCGTAATGGATTCAAATAGCCCAACACTCGCGGGATAATCAAAAGAAATATTATCATTAATTACCCATTCACCTTCATCCTCTGAAGGAGTATTACATAGGGGATTATTGAGACATGCTATAATTGGTTCACCAATCAGAATGGCTGGCATGCCTGTTTCGGATTCTGAATCCGCCTCGTTGCCACTTTTATCATCGTCCGGCAACGGTTCTTTGAGTGCTCCACCAGACTCTTGATATAGGAGAGCGTCAGTGAAGTAATTTTCTACCCCTTTGAATGGTTGCTTCTCAGCAAAGACAGTTCGTACTGTCGCATTATCTTCAACATATTTGAAGCATTGGTGCAGAGTAGAGGGAACGATCCAGTTAGCATGGATCCATGGCCGTCCCAGCAGCAGATTATATGATGTGTCAGCCTCAATGACATAGCATGTCACTTCTGACTTCAAGCTCCCGATTCTGTAACGGAGTCGAATTTTCCCCAGTGGTTGACTGCTTCCGGCGTTAAAACCGCATATTGTAGTAGTGGTCGCGGACAACCTGTACAATGGTATGCCGAGGAAGTAGAGAAGCCTTTTGGGGATAATGCTGAGTGCAGACCCTGGATCGACTTGTATTCTCTCGATGCACGTTGAACCGATATATCCGGTGTAGTACAGAGGTCGATCGTGCTTGTTGTCTTTGAGAAGCATATCTTCCGCCGTGAATGTAATAGCGGGCACCTTTGATTGTGCATGATGACATTCCGGGCAAGGAGACTGAACGTCGTCGTTAGGGATTTCAGGCATGCATGTCAGAAAGGATTCTGAATTGGCTAGCGCATCCCTGAGTGCTTCTCTTGTTTCTTTCGAGAGGCGAAGGAGCTCGTGTATAGTGATACGAGCTGGGATATTGGCCAGCTGAGCCAATATGTCAAACCGAAAGGGCGTATCAAACCCTTGGCCTGGTGGTTTCTTCAACACGTGGTCGAATCGTACCTCCTTAGGCCTCTCTTTTCCCTTGGTTGGGATTGGAGTGGATGCTGGTGCTTGTACTGACGTCGTTTGCTGTCGTGTCTCGTCAGTAGGCTTTTCATACTGCCTCAAGTATGATTTTCCAGATCGGGTGCCCGTCTGTTGAGGCGCATCGGCTTGCGCTGCGCAAGCATGCCTTTCTCCTTCGGAATCACTGAGGGAGGCCGATGTAAGATTGCCGTCGTCTGGCAAGATGGAGATGACATTGCAAGACTTGCCCTTTGAGTTGGGCTGCTTTGGATCCCGCTGTACGTCTTGGACAAGGTCTGGATGTATCCACATGACTTCTCCTGTCTCCAACGTTAAGGGGACAAGGCCCTTATTGTTTTGAGCTGTAGCTGGAAGATGCTTGACTTCCAACCGTGGTGCAGGGATGGAATAAGTCCCGTCAGGAACTGTGATCTTTGGAGCTTTGCCAAACTCGAGGGTCACCATATTGGCAGTAACCTTCTTTTGCTCCGTCTTCAACGTCAGAACTCCAGCATCGACCAGGGCTTGTATCCTGTCTTTGAGGACATAACACTTGTCAGTAGGATGGTGGATCATCCTGTTGTAGAGACAATATTTAGGGTCGTTTGTGCGCCCTATCTCATTGGGACGCCGAGCATCTGGCAGCTTCATTTTGTTCCCTTTGTGGAGCAGATGGAATATCGTGACCACCTGATCGTCTTTGAACGAATACTGCTTTGGAGGGAATTTAGGCTCTTGATTGTTGAAGCCACTCTTCTTGGCCTTCGACTGCACATCTCCGGATAACTCCACAGACATAGTCTCTTTGCCTTTAGCTTGAGAATATTGCGGTAGGTCGCTACGCCCTTTGCTGTTCATCCCCCACTTGCCTCTAGGGGCGGATGGTTCGAACTTTTTAGCCGACTTCTCGGCTATCTCAGCTTGTTCGACCAATTCTTTCCAAGTGTGGGCTTTAACAGCCCCCATGCGAACTTCTACTTGGTCTAGGAAGTTGTGTCTGCATGTCTGCAAGAGCATGGGTAATGGCATCCCTGCTGGGCACATCAAGGATAAGTTTCTGAACCGTTCAATGTAGTCACGGACAGATTCGCCCTTCCTCTGCACAGTGGAGAGAAGCTTATCCATGGTTACTTCGGTATCATCCTCATAGAAACGAGAGAGGAACCGAGTTTCCAGGTCGATCCAGGAGTTGATAGAACCCGGGGGAAGACTGCGAAACCAGTCAAATGCCACCCCCTTTAAGGTGCCAATGAAAAGCCTAGCCATGATGGCGTCATTGCTTATAACATTACCAGTCTGAGACCGGAAATAGTAGATGTGCTGATTTGGCGAGCTCTTTCCATCATAGGTATGCAGCGTTGGTGGTTTGAACTTCGATGGATATGGCACCGAATCCCACTCCGGCGGATAAGGACGGACTGCCCCTACCTTCTTTAATTCATCCCTCTGAGCTAGGGATGCAATTTGAGCCTGGAGGCCCTTAAGGACTTCGGCGTCTAAGGAAGAACCCTCCTTGGATTTCTCCATCTTTGGCTGCTCATTGCTGAAGTGTTCCTCCTCGTCGTGATTGCTCCCGGCATCATTGTTATTCCGGTTACTGAGGAGTTGAGCGAGCATCTGTTGAATATTGTCCAGAGCCTCTTGCTGAGTCTTGGAAGTTTGCTCCTGAGCTTCCAGGCGCCGACGAAGATCGTCGTTGACGTTATCAGCCATATTGACTGATGCTCTGTTTGTTCGCACCGAGCTAACTGTCGCCGAAGAGGCATACCCACTATCTTCATCTTCTTCGTCCGATGATTGGAGTGATCTCCTGGGCTGTGACGAGGCTAGGGCCGTCGAGGAAGAAGGCTGTTCATAAGTGTAGGGTATCGCCACCCTGGATCTGGTGTTTCGGAAAACACCTTCTTCATGCACCAAGACTTCGCCTAAGCCTGGGCTGTAATCTGGATCTGGGGAGCTGTAGGGGGTGTCATCAGATGTTTGTCTTCCCCTGCGCAGCTCTCGCCCTCTCCCAGTCATGTTGACGGATGCGGAGGGGAGATCTCGCAAGATACTCCTTCTGCGATGCTTCATCGGGGCTTGTACCGATAGTCGATCAAAAACTGACCGTCGTCTTGGAGGCGTGGCGGGGATTGGTCCCAGCCAGCAATGGACCGAGTGGAGTGTCAGCAGCTGACATCCCACTTGTCGACAACAGGGGGAGAGGTTTGTTTATCCGTCAACAATTCCCTCAGATCGGACCCGGTTGGGTCTCTACAATCGAGCGCACAGGCTCTTTTGGGTCGCACATAGGGCGATGTCCTGTTTCTTTTATCCCTGCAGAAGGGATTAGCACTGAATAGTGCTTTAGTTCCAGCTTCGCCAGAAAGCGCGGGCTTAGCGCTTGACGAACTGGTGAGCGGAGCACGCTGCGGTGCTTTACCCGCTATGCTGCTGCGAAGGCAATTGGCCTTAGATAGTACTTTGGCTTCAGCTTCGCGGTCATGGACCATGTGCGTACGCTGTGGTATAGTAGCTTCGCTCATGAGAATGAGGCCGGCGCGAGGCATTGCTGCTCTTGAATTGGGTGACGGTATGATTGCCGTCTTGATTTTATGATTGGAGCAGGCAGGCATCTTGCCTTTTTCTTCGCGAGAGAGGCGCGGTTTAGGCGTAGCTACGCCTGAAGCTTCGGTCGGAGACTTCTGTTTAGGCTTCCATATCCGCCTTGGCAGAGGAGACTTAGGTCCACAAGGAACCTGATTAGCCACACACGAGGCTGAGGGGTGTTGGCAGAATTCTGCTTCCGGTTTCTGATTTGAAACCTTGGTCGTGGAAACCCTCCTATGCTTCCGTGCTCGAAGCATTGGGCCACCCCCAGAGAGGACTTCTTCAAATCTTCCTTGATCGAACTGAACCACCAAGTTCTCACAAGTGAAGGAATCAGACTGCGGACATGCTTCCTTGTTGCGCCAAATAACCGCAGTAGGTTCACAGAGAACCTTTTCTGTCTCCGCAGAGACTTTCCTTGAAGATTTAGCCAGAGGGGCTCTGGCTGCACCGGCTTTTCTGAATTCAGAGTTAGACCCGAAGGTCCGTTCGTCGCATTGCGACACTTGATTCTCGACAGTGAAGAATTTCTTCCCCAGCGGAGACGCCATCTTGTTTTCCATTATGTTTGCAAAGGGGGAAAACTTACAATAAAGAGTTTGAGGAGCTAAATTACAAGTATTCTTAAAAAGATTACAAGTAGATCTCCTCAGAGATTCTGGAGAAGTGTGCCGATAGGAGTCTGGTCAGCGCGCGACCACTTTGTCCCTTTGACGATGCGAGCGATGAGATTCCCTTCTCGCCTGGTTCGGGGAATCAGAGAACAGAAGGTTGGTAAAACCCTCTTGCTGCTTCTCAAAATCGCCTTCAATAAGGAATTCCTTCTCGCCTGGTTCAGGAGATTCCTTGAGAAGAAGGACGATGTTAGGGTATCAACACCCTGGTTAGAGAAAGCAATTCTCTAAAAGGTCTCTGAATTCGAGAGCGCACGGTGCTTTGTGAAGAAGCCTCTGCTTGTGGAGTCCTCTTTTTCTTCGATCGATCCCCCTCTCCTTGTACCCCTGGTGGGCTATTTATAGGGAGAGCAAGGGTATAATCGTCCCTTGAAGATATGGAAACAGATTGAATCAAATCTGTTTAAATCTGGAAAGTAGCCTTGCTGCGAGGCTAGGATCAGCTTCTACGAAGCTAGAATTGGCAGGTCGGTGGACCTTCTCGATCTGTTTTGATCCTTTCCATATCGTTGGAGGATTTCCCCTGATCTTCTTACTCGTTTTAGAAGAGTCAAGAGATTATGACAATCAACTGCCAAATTTGATCTCTGATTTAATCTTGATTGGATTTGATCTGATTAGATCCGGTCTCATCCGGGGATTTGATTGGTCAAAGGTTGACCATAGCAGACCAATAGCGGCGCTGCCCGCTTTGAGCTTGTAGCGGAGCTGGAGACGGTTTCTGGCGAAGTCTGAAAGAAACCCTTTGGCGGAGCTGGAAGTCCTCTGTGGCGAAGTTTGCGAGTTGGCTTCTTGGCGAGGCTTTGGATGACTTCAAGGCGAAGTTGGGTGATATTAGCCTCTCAAGCGAGGCTATCCCTTTGGGCTCATGCGATGCTAAGTGCCAGCATCTTAGACCTGCTGAGGTCTGTTTAGAAACAATCCGGGTTCACTGTCTGCTTGCTGGATCAGTAGAGTCCAAGTTGCTTCCTTGTCCCTGTTGGCCCAAAGGCCTTCCACTCCCTGTTAGCCCAAAGGCCTTCCACTCTAGTTTTGATGATGATTAACTCATGTAGTTATGTGTACTAATAATCTTGCAATGTTTAAGTTTCAGATATTTAACAAGATGTTAGTTGGTGAAAGCTTTCACACATCTTTCACAAGGTGATTCAAGAGCCTAAGCATCAAAGATGACATCTAGCACTCATTGGAGTCAAGCTTGGTGAATCACGGTTTGGACCGAGTCAACTTGGAGATTGCGCTCTACAAGAAGACTTAGGTATCCCTAGTTTAGTTTGTGTTTAGATCTAAATTGTAAAGATTAGAATAGTATGATAATGCTCAAGTTTACAACACACACGTTTCATGTTTTGAATATTGGTTTTCGGTTTTTCGGTTTTAGGTTTAACCGATCTTGGTTTTCATGAATAGATTTTATATCAAAACAAGTTTACATGGTTTAGTGTATATATGATTTGTTCTATATACATGCATGCTTCTATTGCTTAAACAAACTCAGTTTGATAGTCTACTTCATGAGTTTTATGTTTTGGTATTCATGACAACATATTTTTGAATTAATGACAAAAACTATGATATATATATTTGTTTCATGTATATTGGATTTCTATCCATATGCATCATGCTTCAAAGTGTTTAATTATCATGTTTTTGTATCTGGAAGTGTTTTGGACAAAACGTATTTTCTATTCAAAATTCAAGTTTTAGAAAATACAGTTTTTGGTTTTTGGTAAAAATGAAAAGACATAAAAATAGTTTTAATTGCTTGATATTTGAGTCAAAACTTTTATCACATGTTTATATATCAATGCAATTTGACAAAACTATTTTTGGGGATTTTTAGTAGTTTATAAGAATTTATTGGATATTTATTTCCCCAGATTTCTGACCTGTTTTGGTGTCTGCCAGGCTGATCGGTCGACTGGTACGGTCGACCGCACCATGTAGACGGTCGACCGTATGGGTCGACTGACGTGCACAGAAACGTGCACGCTGGCTACACCTTTAGCCGGTCGACCGTGCCGGTCGACCGACTGAGAGCAGGTTTGCTCTCTGTTTGTTTGGGTCGACCGGGCGGTCGACCGCTAGCGCCAACGGGTCAAAAATTGACCGTTGGGCGGTCGACCGGGCGGTCGACCGTCAGGGTAATTCTGGCAAAAATTACAGCCAACGGCTATTTTCTGGATTAGCGTGTAAATACCCCATTTGTAAGATTTTTCTCTAAGAATTTGTGTGCGAATTTTTGCATACTCTCTGGTGTTTTTACAGCAATAAAAAGAAGTTTTTGAGCTTGATTTGAACAATCTTTTTGGTGTTTTCTTTAGGGTTTGAAAAATCAAAGAAAAGGGTTTTGGGAAAAGCTTTTGAATTGAACTTCTCTATCTTGGTTTCATTTATTTCCCAAAGATTTTCTTTGAGTTGCTGGTTTCAAATCCCTTGGTTTTCTCCACACTTGAGCTAAAATCTACTATCTTTTCTATAGGATTTTGTGTGGGAAAAAGAGATTGTTTTGTGGTTGTTGTTTGAAACCACTAAGTTGTAAACCCTATCTTTAGCTTGGCTTTGTGCCTTTCCCTCATTGTGTTGAGGAAGTTTGGCTATTGGGTTGTATCCCTCAAGGTTGTGAGGTGATCCTTGTATTAGTTTTGAGTTTGAAAATCCCTCAAGTTGTGAGGAGATTGTTGGCTTGGAGTTGTGCCTCAAGGAGGAGGTTGTGATTGTAAAGAGAGGAGTTGGGTACTCCTTGTGAGAGTTCTTGGTGAACTAGCTAGTGGATTAGAAATCCTTCGTGTGTCGAAGGCGGGGATGTAGAGCTGGGTGCTCGAACCTCGATAACATATCTCTGTGTTTGCGTTTGATCCATTGACTCTCTCTATCTCTCTCTTTACTTTGTGTATTGTGCATATTGCTATATCCTATACGTGCTTGTGTGTGCATCATTGTTGTAATTGCAATTAGTTTTTAAATTCCGCATTAAGTTCACTAGATTAGCATCGTCACCTATTCACCCCCCCTCTAGGTGACTTTTCAGTCCCTCGGAGATAGGGAAAAACTGGTCTTCAGCTCGTCTGTCACTTGTCTTTTATAAATGTCAACAAGTTTAGACATTGTTCGGACCAATAAGAATCTTGTCTTTTTTAAGTGTCAACAGTCAACAAGCTCGAAGGTAGTCCTTGATGGACTGAAAGGTGAGACTCGTCTTTTGTAAATGTCAACAAGCTCGAAGTTGTCATTGACGAACTGAAAGGTGAGACTTGTCTTTTGTAAATGTCAACAAGCTCGAAGTTATCCTTGACGAACTGAAAGGTGAGACTTGTCTTTTGTAAATGTCAACAAGCTCGAAGGTAGTCCTTGACGGACTGAAAGGTGAGACTTGTCTTTTGTAAATGTCAACAAGCTCGAAGGTAGTCCTTGATGGACTGAAAGATGAGACTTGTCTTTTGTAAATGTCAACAAGCTCGAAGTTGTCCTTGACGGACTGAAAGGTGAGACTTGTCTTTTGTAAATGTCAACAAGCTCGAAGTTGTCCTTGACGGACTGAAAGGTGAGACTTGTCTTTTGTAAATGTCAACAAGCTCGAAGGTAGTCCTTGACGGACTGAAAGATGAGACTTGTCTTTTGTAAATGTCAACAAGCTCGAAGGTTGTTCTTGTCGGACTGAAAGATGAGACTTGGCTATCTGCTGGTTCAGAGGTCGCAATGATGTAACCGATTGAGAAGCCACCAAGCTCAAAGTAGTTCTTGATGGACTGAAAGGTGAGACTTGGTTATCTGTCGGTTCAGAGGTCGCAATGACGTAACCGATTGAGAGCCACCAAGCTCAAAGTAGTCCTTGTCGGACTGAAAGGTGAGACTTGGCTATCTGTCGGTTCATAGGTCGCAATGACGTAACCGATTGAGAAGCCACCAAGCTCGAAGTAGTCCTTGACGGACTGAAAGGTGAGACTTGGCTATCTGCCGGTTCAGAGGTCGCAATGACATAACCGATTGAGAAGCCACCAAGCTCGAAGTAGTCCTTGACGGACTAAAAGGTGAGACTTTGTTATCTGTCGGTTCAGAGGTCGCAATGACGTAACCGATTGAGAAGCCACCAAGCTCAAAGTAGTCATTGTCGGACTGAAAGGTGAGACTTGGCTATCTACCGGTTCAGAGGTCGCAATGACATAACCGATTGAGAAGCCACCAAGCTCGAAGTAGTCCTTGTCAGACTGAAAGGTGAGACTTGGCTATCTGCCGGTTCAAAGGTCGCAATGACATAACCGATTGAGAAGCCACCAAGCCCCAAGTAGTCCTTGACGGACTGAAAGGTGAGACTTGGCTATCTGCCGTTCAGAGGTCGCAATGACATAACCGATTGAGAAGCCACCAAGCTTGAAGTAGTCCTTGACGGACTGAAAGGTGAGACTTGGTTATCTGTCGGTTCAGAGGTCGCAATTACGTAACCGGTTGAGAAGCCACCAAGCTCAAAGTAGTCCTTGACAGACTGAAAGGTGAGACTTGGCTATCTACCGGTTTAGAGGTCGCAATGACATAACCGATTGAGAAGCCACCAAGCTCGAAGTAGTTCTTGTCGGACTGAAAGGTGAGACTTGGCTATCTGCCAGTTCAGAGGTCGTAATGACATAACTGATTGAGAAGCCACCAAGCCCCAAGTAGTCCTTGTCGGACTAAAAGGTGATACTTGTCTTTTGTAAATGTCAACAAGTATAGAACTGATCGTCAGCTTGCCTGTCATTTGTCTTTTTTAAATGTCAACAAGTTTAGACATTGTTCAGACCAGTCAGAATTTTGATGGAATTTGGAAAAAGGCCTCGTTTTCATTGCGAAAAACGAGGAGATCACTGTCATAGGTTTAATGTTAACGTAACAGCAAAATGGATGGAAAGATCTGTATATGTGGTCTTACCATTCTATGGATGAGAATTGGTAAGTGATTTTGGAGAGGGAATCAAATGGGAACAGGTCCCTTAGGATTTTTAGCAAATCCTCAGCTGTCAACGGGTTTGATATGCTTTTACCAACTACCGTTTGAGTCGGGCTAGCCATGCTATTCCCCTCAGCATGATGAGTTGTCGAGGACTTATGTTTGGCTTAAAGGCCAACATTTTCCTCTATCCTTAACCGTTAAGGATGTTGGATCATTTGATATGTGTATGTGTAACCTTGATTCTCCTTTGAGACAAACAATGTATGACCAGGTTCCTACTGGTTTATGGTTGCATCTCTCGTTTGGAGGAAGAGAGAGGCTCTCTTTGCGTGTACCTTGGATATGAAGGTCTTGATCAGAGGTGTAGTGTTAACTTGATCATGAGAAGGATCCTTAATCAGGGATAATACTTCTTTAAGAACTTGCCATTGATCGGCATCATGAGTAAGTCGCCATCTGAAGTCATAAGACGGTATGCTCCGTTTGAATAGACTGTTTCTATTACAAACGGTCCTTCCCATTTAGGCTGAAACTTGCCTTTGGTCTTGTGCGTCATAATCATCGGTCGTCTGATGGCTAAAATCAAATCTCCCTTCTGGAAGATTCTCTGTTTGACCTTCTTATTGAAGGCTTTTGAGATTCGAGCTTGATACAACTCGATGTGCTGCTGAGCTTGTAGTCGCTTCTCATCTATGTCTTTGAGCTCTTGAAGACGTAACCGATCATTATCCTCTGATGTGATCTTAGTGGTCAGAGCAACTCGTAATGACGGCATCTGGATTTCAACGGTATGACTGCTTCACACCCGTACACCAGGGAGAAAGGCGTATTGCCTATCGGGGTCCGAACCGTGGTTCGGTAGGCCAAAGATATTCACCAAGCTTCTCGTTCCAATCTCGCTTATTCGAGGAGACGAACTTCTTGAGTAACTTGATGATTGTTTTGTTGAATGCTTATGCCAAGCCATTAGCGGCGGGATTATAGGCAGTTGAAGCCACATTCTGAATTCGGTATTTCTCGCAGAACCGATAGAATACCTGGCTTATAAATTGGGGACCATTATCATGGATGATCCGCCTAGGGACACCAAATCGATGAATGACATGGTGGTTGATGAAATTGACCACGTTAGAAGTTTTGACTTCAACCAATGGTATGGCTTCCGCCCATTTTGAAAAGTAATCAGTTATTGCCAGGATAAACCGGTGACCTCTTGTCGAAGAGGGGCTGATTGGCCCTACGATATCGATTCCCCATGCTTCAAATGGCCATGAAGCGACAGTTGGATGGAGCAACTCCGGAGGCTGGTGTATGAAGTCCGCATGAATTTGGCATGCTTTACACGTTCGTGCATACTGGATGGCATTGGCTATCATGGTTGGCCAATAGTATCTAAGCCTATGCAACCTGTCTTTAAGTTTTAGACCTAGCTGATGAGCTCCGCAAATGTCATCGTGTGCCTCTTTAAGCATTTCTTGCGCCTCTAAATTAGAAAGGCAACAGAGGAGGACACCGTCATATGAACGACGGTAAAGTGTCTTCAGAGTTGGATCGTAGTAGAAACGGAGAGACCTTCGTCTGATAGATGCCGCTTCTTTAGGATCGTCTGGCAGGAGACCATGTAAGGCGTAGTTGATGAGAGGAAATTGCCAATCTCTCGGCTCAAGATCCGTCGAGATATTATAGACCTCTTTGGTTCTTAACATGTGTTTAGAGCATATAAGGTGTCGAGTCGCCACTGTGAGATGATACTCGGTGTCGACTGGCAAGACTAACGTTGTTGCTAACGCGGCAAGAGCATCTGCCTTAGTATTCTGAGATCGAGACACGTGCCTGATGTAGAAACCATCAAACAGATCAGCCAATCCAATGACCGTGTGGTAATAAGGCACCAAGTCTTCATGACGGACCTCATATTCGCCTTTAACCTGATTGATAATCAGTTTTGAATCGCCGTAAGCTTCAAGGTAGCGTACCCCCATTCCATGGGCGAGCTGAAGGCCAATGAGTAGAGCATTATATTCCGCTACATTGTTGGAGCATGATTCTGTCAGAGAAAATGCTCTAGGAAGGACATGATTCTGTGGAGAGATAAACACAACCCCCACGCCGGCGATGATCCTACCTTTAGGACCTATTCGTGATGCTCAATCGAAGAACATCTGCCATACCTCATCCGCTGAAGTTACATTGGACTCGAAGACTTCATCTGGAATATCTTCGTGAAGTTTTGAGTTTTCCGGAACTTGATGAGCGGCCAAGAACTCTGCAAGGGCCTGGCCTTTAACCGCCTTTTAAGAGATAAAGATCATGTCGTATTGAGATAAAAGAAGTGTCCATTTAGCTAATCTTGAATTCAGTGATCCTGGCTTTGTCATGAGAAGACGCAAGGGATTCACTCTGGAGATGACATGTATGGTTTGGCCAACCAAATAACGTCGTGTCTTCTGAACAGCAAAGACAAGAGCTAAGCACTCCTTCTCGATAGGATTATAGCGAGATTCCGCCCCTATTAGAGTCCTGCTCAGATAATAAATGGCCTGTTCGTGACCATTGTCGTCTTTTTGAGCAAGCAGGGCACCAAGAGAATGGTCCATAGCTTTCACATAAAGCAAGAATGGTTTCCCTGATGTGGGTGCCACCAAGACTGGAGGTTTTATAAGATATGTCTTGATATCTTCATAAGCTTCCTGACAAGCTTGATCCCATACGAAGGAAGCACCCTTTTTCATAATTCGGGTGAACGGCTGACATCGGCCTGAAAGATTTGCGATGAATCTTCTAATGTAAGCCAATCTACCTTGCAAGCCTCTAAGCTCTTTGAGATTCCTTGGTGGATGCATGCTCTGAATGGCTTTGACCTTGTCTGGGTCAAGATGAATTCCTTTTGGTGTAACAATAAACCCAAGGAACTTGCCACTCGAAACTCCTAAGAAGGATTTTGTCGGATTCATCTTCAGTTGATGAGCCCGCATTATGTCGAACATCGTTCTCAAGTCACGAAGATGGTCGTTCTTGTTGCGGCTTTTGACAGCAATGTCGTTGACATAGCATTCTACAGTTTTTCGGAGGTGATCGCGGAAGATTGTACTCATTGCCCGCTGATAGGTTGCTCCGGCGTTCTTCAGTCCGAAGGGCATCACAGTGTAGCAGTATACCCCAAGGGTGTTCGGAACGAAGTGTTCTTCTCGTCGTCGGGGTACATTTTGATCTGATTGTACCCTGAAAAGCCGTCCATAAAAGACATTCTTTCGAACCACAGGTATTGTCAATCATGACATCGGTGATGGGCAGTGGGAATTCGTCTTTAGGACAAGCTGTGTTGAGATCACAGTAGTTGATGCAGATCCGTATCTTCCCGTTCTTCTTGAGGACGGGGACGATATTAGTAACCCAATCTGGATGCTGTTCCTCCCGTATGAAGCCACATGCAATGAGCTTCTGAACTTCAGCTTCAATAGCCTCCATAATATTTGGGCAAAACCGACGTTGTTGCTGCTTAACTGGCTTGGCGTCGGGTTTGATATTCAGACGGTGCATGGCTACTTGCGGATCAAGTCCGGGCATGTCTTTGTAGTTCCATGCGAAGACGTCAATATACTCCCTTACGAGTATTATCAATTCTTCCTTTTCTGTAAGTGATAAGCTTTCACTTATAAAGATGGGCTTAGGGTGATCTTGACTACCTAAGTTGACTTGCATCACCTTGTCTTTAGTAGGTGGTTCGCGCAGTTCGAATCGCTTTTCCCATTGGAGATCTAATTGCTGAGCCATGGCTCCTCATCAGTAGCCTCTGCTGGCTCCAATTGACTGCTTGAAGTCATGTTAACAGTGAGATTCTCAAACATCATTCCCACACTGACATCCGAGTCCCATTCAAAGGAAGAGGCAGAATGTGATGAAATTGGTTCGTCGTATTTGAATTGAACCATTGCTGGCGATGTGGGTGTAACGTATCCCAACCCCTTGCGTGTATTATCATAGTAATTTGCAGGTTTCCCTTTTGGCACAAAGTAACGCAGCAAACTACGCCTTCCTTTTCCGAAATTCAGGCCTTCCCCATGCTTTAGGTTGTACCCCATTTTCTTCATAATATGGCGCGCTGGTCGTGCGTAATGAAAGAATTGTGGGGTATCTGAGTCTAAACTTGAACTTGTGGCTGCGGACCCTCGTGGTTGGGTTCTACCAAAAATTATTGGTGATTGACCTTCTTTGGATGGAGGGATCACTAAAGCGGCCCCTTCTATAGATTCCATGGGTGCGTTGGACGCACTTGGTCTATGTAAAGGCATGTGCAGAGAGCTATTCATGGTGAATTCAAACAACCCCATACTCGTAGGATAATCAAAAGAAATATTATCATTAATTACCCATTCACCTTCATCTTCAGAAGGCGTGTTACATTGGGGATTATTAAGACATGCTATAATTGGTTCACCAATCAAAATGGCTGGCATGTCTGCTTTAGATTCTGAGTTCGCCTCATTGCGACTATCATCATCATCCGGTAATGCTTCTTTGGATGTTTCACCAGTCTCTTGATATAGGAGAGCGTCAGTGAAGTAATTTTTCACCCCTTTGAATGGTTGCTTCTCAGCGAAGACAGTTCGTACTGTTACGTCGTCTTCAACATATTTGAAGCACAGGTGCAGAGTGGAGGGAATGATCCAGTTGGCGTGGATCCATGGTCGTCCTAGCAGCAAGTTGTATGACGTGTCAGCGTCGATGACATAGCACGTCACTTCAGACTTCAGGCTCCCGATTCGGCAACGGAGTTGAATTTTCCCAAGTGGATGACTACTCCCGGCATTGAAACCGTATATTGTAGTAGTGATTGCGGACAACCTATATAGTGGTATACCGAGGAAGTAGAGGAGCCTTTTGGGGATGATGCTAAGTGCAGATCCCGGATCAACCTGTACCCTTTCAATGCATGTTGAACCGATGTATCCGGTGTAGTACAGAGGTCGATCGTGCTTGTTGTCCTTGAGAAGCATATCTTCCGCTGTGAAGGTAATAGCGGGCACCTTTGATTGTGCATGATGGCATTCGGGGCACGAAAACTGAGCGTCATCTTTAGGGATCTCTGGCATATATGTCAGGAATGATTCTGAATCAGCCAGAGTATCTCTGAGCGCTTCTCTTGTCTCTTTTGAGAGACGAAAGAGCTCGTGTATTGTAATACGAGCCGGGATATTGGCCAGCTGGGCCAATATATCAAAACGAAAGGGTGTGCCAAGCCCTTGGTCTGAAGGCTTCTTCAGGACATGGTCGAACCGGACTTCCTTAAGCTTTTCCTTTCCCTTAGTTGGAACCGAAGCGGATGCTGGTACTTGTACTGACGTCGTTTGCTGTTGTGTCTCGTCAGTAGCTTTCTCATACTGTTTTAAGTATGATTTTCCGGATCGAGTACCCGTCGACTGAGGTACATCAGCCTGCGTCGTGCAAGCGTGCTTTTCCCCTTCAGAGTCACTGAGAGAAGCTGATATAAGATTATCATCATCTGGCAGGATGGAGATGACATTGCAAGATTTGCGCTTTGACTTGGACTTCTTTGAATCCCACTGTACATCTTGGACAAGATCTGGGTGTATCCACATGACTTCCCCTGTCTCCAATGTCAAGGGAACAAGACTTCTATTATCCTGATTTTTAGTGGCAGGATGTTTGACTTCTAGTTGTGGCACAGGGACTGGATAAGTCCCGTCAGAAACTGTGACCTTTGGGGTTTTGCCGAACTCGAGGGTCATCATATTGGCAGTGACTTTCTTCTGCTCTGACTTTAGTGTCAGGACCCCGACGTCGATCAAGGCTTGGATTCTGTCCTTGAGGACAAAGCACTTGTCGGTAGGATGGTGAATCATCCTGTGGTAGAGACAGTATTTGGGATCGTTTATGCATCCTATCTCATTGGGACATCGAGCCTCCGGTAGCTTCATTTTATTCCCTTTGTGGAGTAAATGGAATATTGTGACCGCTTGATCGTCTCTGAAGGAGTACTGGTTCGGAGGGAACTTAGACTCCTGATTATTGAAGCCGCTCTTCTTGGCTTTCGACTGAACATCTCCTGACAATTCAACGGACATGGTCTCTTTCCCTTTGGCTTGGGAAGACTGCGCCATGTCGCCGCGTCCTTTGTTGTTCATACCCTATTTGGCTTTAGGGGTGGATGGTTCAAACTTTTTAGCCGACTTTTCAGCTATCTCAGCTTGTTCGACCAGTTCTTTCCAAGTATGGGCTTTGACAGCCCCCATGCGAACCTCTACTTGGTCTAAGAAGTTGTGCCTGCACGTCTGTAAGAGCATGGGTAATGGCATCCCTGCTGGGCACATCAAAGACAAGTTTCTGAATCGCTCAATGTAGTCGCGGACAGATTCGCCCTTCCTCTGCACGGTGGAGAGGAGCTTGTCCATGGTTACCTCGGTATCGTCTTCAAAGAAACGAGAAATGAATCGGGTTTCTAGGTCGATCCAGGAATTGACAGAGCCCGGAGGGAGACTTCGGAACCAATCAAATGCTATCCCCTTTAAGGTGCCAATGAACAGCCTAGCCATGATAGCATCATTGTCTATAACATTACCGGTTTGAGACCGAAAATAGTAGATGTGCTGGTTTGGCGAGCTCTTACCATCATAGGTATGCAATGTTGGTGATTTGAACTTTGGTGGGTATGGTACTGAATCCTACTCCAGCGGGTAAGGACGGACTGTCCCTACTTTCTTTAATTCATCCCTCTGAGCTAGGGATGTGATTTGAGCTTGGAGTCCCTTAAGGACTTCAGTGTCTAAAGAAGAACCCTCCTTGGACTTCTCCGTCTTCGGCTGGTCATTGCTAAGATGTTCTTCCTCATCATGGTTACTCCCGGTATCATTGTTATTCCGGTTATTGAGGAGTTGAGCGAGCATCTGTTGAATGTTGTCCAGAGCTTCTTGCTAGGTTTTGGAAGTTTGTTCCTGAGCTTCCAAACGTCGACGAAGGTCTTTGTTACCATTGTCAGCCATATTTACTGATGCTCTGTCTGTTCGCACTGATCTGACTGTCGCCGAAGAGGCATACCCACTGTCTTCATCTTCTTTATCAGGCCACTGGACTGATCCTCCCTTTAGTTTCGGCGAGGCTACTGCCGTTGAGGAAGAAGGCTGTTCATAACTGTAGGGTATCGCAACCCTAGATCTAGTGTTTCGGAAGACACCTTCTTCATGCACCAAGACTTCGCCTAAGCCTGGGCTGTAATATGGATCTGGGGGACTGTAGGGAGTGTCGTCGGACGCTTGTCTATCCCTGCGCAGCTCTCGTCCTCTTCCAGTCATGTTGACAGATGCAGAAGGTAGGTCTCGCGAGATGCTCCTTTTATGATTTTTCACCGGGGCTTGTACCGACAGCCGATCAAAAACTGATCGTCGGCCTGGAGAAGTGGCGAGGATTGGTACTAGCCGACAATGGACTGAGTGGACTGTCACCAGCCGACATCCCACTTGTTGACAACGGGAGGAAGTAGCTTGGAAAGATTCTGATTTCCGTTTGCTTGTCAAGAATTCCCGCAAGTCAGACCCAGTTGGGCCTAAACGATCCAGCACGGAGGCTCTATTGGATCGCGCATAGGCGATGTCCTGCTCCTTTTATCACCGCAGAGGGGATTAGCACTGCATAGTGCTTCAGCTCTAACTTCGCGGCTAAGAACCTTGGAAACGCCCTTGGGCGCTGAAGCTGCATAAGCAACGCTATCAGCACTTAGGAACAATCCTTTAGCTCCGCCACAAAGCGTGAGCTTAGCGCTTGACGAATTGGGGAGCGGAGCACGCTGTGGTGCTTTATCCGCTATGCTGCTGCGAAGGCGATTAGCCTTAGATAGTGCTTTGGCTCTAAGTTACAGCTAAAAGCTTCGGGAGCGCCCTTGGGCGCTGAAGCTGCATAAGCAACGCTATCAGCACTTAGGAATAATCCCTTAGCTCCGCTGCAAAGAGCAAGCTTAATACTTGGAGGACTGGGGGACGAAGCACTCTGTGGTGCTTTGATTCCAGCTTCGCGGCTATAAACTTCGTGCGTACGCTGTGGTATAGTAGCTTCGCTCATGAGAACGAGGCTGGCGCGAGTTGTTGCTCTTGAGTTGGGCGAAGGTATGGTCGCCGCTGTAACTTCGCGGCTGGCAGCATTGTCGGAGCAGTAGGCATCTTGCCTTTTCTTATTTATACATGTTACACATGTTACATGTCCTGTTATACATGTTACCTGACTACCTTACGGTAGGGCTTGGTTTAGCACCAAATGTCTGGGTCGTGGTCCCCGGGTATGTGCAGGATTCACTTAAAACACAGACAATATCTCCAACCTATCAGTTTCATTAACTTAGAACTCCAATTGATATGTGCAGTAGACGTAGTATGAGATGCGTCTATTTCATGTGGCAATTATTATTCGCTGACATAATTAATAATAACTGACTGATATGACACACCGTAGCTGATATGTGTTAGCTTTTCAAATACATGTATGTTATGATAGACACCTGATTGTGCACACAACCTGACATATGATATTATAATAGATTAATCTCATTATTCTTAAAGTAATGTATTGTATGTCACTGTATTACTTGGGATATGTTGATTGATGATGTATCGTACTTCTCCTTGTTACCGTATTATTCATGCTATTTTCTTGTCCAGTACACCTTCATGATAGTATCATAGTATGATCACACGATATATGCACGTGCACCTTCCCTTTTTTTACATACTTATTGGGAGTTCTGACTCCCTGAATTTGCACATCCAGGTATATGAGTATTTTTTTTACTAAGCAGGTATCTGAGGAGATCATGTGTATCTGAGGAGTATGGAGTCTATTTTACTTGATCACCAGATTCTTTGGTACAGGTCATTTCTCCCTTTTCATTCTGTTGACTTCCTTTGATTCTCTATTGCTTGGACTCCATATTTATTTCTATTGATTTATTCATAGAATAACGATATCATTATGTAAGAATTATATATTATATTTTAGTGACTATTGCTTTTATAGTTAATTTATATAATTTATTTGGGTCATTTTAGTCTTAGCGTGTATACGTGGCGTATTTTCCTCCCGTACAAATGTTGTCGACTCTTGTCGTGTCTTCGCTCCAGCTTATTTAGAAAGCGGGGCATGACAGGGTTTTCTTGGTATCAGAGCCAGGTTTGACATAAAAAGAGGACCTCCACGCGCGCTGCCTTCTCCCCTTCTCTCTCTCTCTATCTCTGTGAATGTGTGTGTTTGTGTGATTCTCTCATTTTGTGTATGTGTGAGTTGTGATAAATTGTGTGCATGTGTGTACGCACGTGTGTGTGTTGTGCATGAACATGTGGGTTTATGAAATTTTCTTCCCCTCTCTCAAAATGTGTGTATTAATTTCAGTCTCTGTGTATGTGTGAATGTGTGTGTGTTTTGTGTGTGGGGATTTGCGTATTTCCCTTTCCTCTCTCTCTACCACTCTCTCACTCTGTGTGTTGTGTGTGTTTTCCATTGATTATTGGCAGTCCGAAAAACTTATAAAATTGTGAAGAGAAAATTACAAGTAATCAAAAAAAAGATTACAAGTATCTCTTCTAAGATTCTTGAGAAGTGTGCCGGTGAGAGTCTAATTAGCGCGTGATAACTTCGTCCCCTTGACGATGCAAGTGATCGATCTTCGAATGCTACTGCTTGAGAATTCCTTCTCACCTGGTTTCAGAGATTCCTTGAAAGGGGGGAAGGCCTTAGGGTATTAACACCCTGAACTTAGAGAAATAATTCTCTGAAACTTCTATAAAACAAGAAAAAGTTAGCCTTGCTAGCTCTCTCGATGCCTTCAACTTGATGCATGATCCTTGCCTGCTCTCTTAATGTCTGGTGCCCACGCCTTTAACTCTGATGCTTCCTCCTTCAAACTTATTCTCATATGAGCTATTTATAGGCTCTTGAGGGGTGTAACTGCCCCTAAAGTTTAGCCATAACTAATAAAAGTCAGTTAATCTCACGCTAGAGACTATTCTGAGCTTCGTGCCTGGCTATAACGCTCGTGCGAAGCTAAAACTAAGCCGCATGTGAGGCTAGACAGACTCGCGTGAGCCTATGACTCGCCTATTGATCCGCCTCTTCCGCTGAACATGGGGCGAAGTGGGCGGGTGTAACCTCCCACTTAAAGTGGCATTAACCCCACAAAATACTAGATCAAATATTTGACTGGGCCAACCCTCTCATAGGGGCGCAGGAAGCCTCGTACAAGGCTGGTTTTAGCCTCACGCGAGGCTAGTATAGCTCCTCAGGCGAAGCTCCAAGAAAGCTTCAGGCGAAGCTATAATAAGCTTCAGGCGAAGCTGTAGATAGCTTCAGGCGAAGCTAAAGGTTAGCTCTTTATAGAGCTTCAAGCAAAGCTCTCAAGAGAATTTTTAGGCGAAGCAAATACCTTAGCCTTTTAACAATGCTATAAAGCTTCAAGCGAAGCTAAAGATTAGCTCTTTGCAGAGCTGTGTAGAGCTTCAAGCGAAGCTCTCAAGAGAAGCTTCAGGCGAAGCTAATACCTTATCATTTTAATAAGGCTATAAAGCTTCAAGCGAAGCTAAAGATTAGCTCTTTACAAAGTTGTGTAGAGCTTCAAACGAAGCTCTTAAGAGAAGCTTCAGTCGAAGCTAATATCTTAGCTCTTTAACAAGGTTATGAAGCTTCAAGCGAAACTATCCTCTGGGTCATGCTTAGGCCTCGTTACAGGTGATGCTTGGCTTACTGTCTGCTTCACTAGATCAATAAGTTTCAAGACATCGCTTGGTCGCTGAGGTGTTGATACTCGAAAAAGACAGAACTCCCGCATTCATCTTCAGCCGGTCTGAACAACGTCTAACTTATTGACATCTACAAAAGATAAGTCAAAGACAAGCTGATGACTAGAGGCAAGACAGCAACATGGACATTACTAATCCAATAAAGCAGATAGTAAGTTAAAGTTACCTTTGAAGAAGATCTGAGCAGGCCTAGAGACACTAAGTTAGCTCGATATTTAGTCTCACATGAGCCCAAGGGATGAGCAATCGCACGAGAGGCTAAGTTTGCTTAGCTCCACAAGAATTCCATCATAACTCTGCCATGGGCTAACTTATAGCTTCGCCCTAGAGTTTTCCATAACTCTGTAGAAAGCTAGCTAACAGCTTCGCTAGACGCTCTGCGGAGCCACAAAAGGCCAACTTATAGCTTCGCTGAGAGCTTACTCCTAGCTTCGCCAGAAGCTTCCCTTAGCTCCGCTACGAGCTTATTGGATTAGCCCCGCTGCGAGCCTTTTATGGTCACCTTTGACCAATCAAATCTCCATATGAGATCATTTTGATTGAGATCGAATTTGGCAGTTGCTTGCCATGATCTTTTGACTCTCCTAATCAGGTGAGAAGATCAGGGGAGATCTCTCAATTAACTGGAGATGATCAACGGAGTATCCCTCATTTAGCGGAGCGGGTCAAGGAATTAGCCCTACATGCTATTCCTAGCTTCGCAGAAGCTGTTTCTAGCCTCGCGGCGAGGCTACTTTTCAGATGCAAAACAGATTGACTCAATCTCTTTCTAGATTTTCAGGGCGATTATACCCTTGTTTTCCTTATAAATAGCCTACTAGGAGCACAAGGAGGAAAGGGGAGAGACAGGCAAGGATAGAGAGGAGATTAGCTCGAGAAGTATAATCCCTAGCAAGAGGGCTCTACGATCCTCTGTTCTCCGATTTCCTGAACCAAGCGAGAAGGAAGTCCTATTAGGATGCAGTTCGATCATCTGATCGATCGCATCATCAAAGGGATAAAGTGATCGCGCGCTGATCAGATTCCTACCGGCATATTTTTCCAGAAATCTCAGAGGAGATCTACTTGTAAATTTCTTTTGCTTTCTGTAAAGAAATACTTGTAATTTCGCTTCTCGAACACTTTTTTTTTTGTAAGTTTTCCCTTACCCAAATATATGGAAAACAAGATGGCGACTCCGGTGGGGAAATCAGTCTTCTGGCGCAACAAGGAGACAGTATCGCAATGCGAAGGTCAGAATCCTGAGCCTGTTACTTTCAAAAACTTGGTCATTCATTTTGACCAAGGAAAATTCGAAGAGCTCTTCTCTGAAGGTAGTCCAGTGCTCCATACACGGAAGCATAGGAAGGTCTCGATGGCTAAGGTTTCGGAGCAGAAACTAGCCCTAGCCGGGCAAGTAACTAAACGAGCCTCCTCCTAACTCCTCTCAGCCTCGCGCGAGGCTAGCCAGGTTCCCTGCGAACCTAAATCTCCTCTTCCAAAGCAGATGTGGAGGCCAAAACAGAAAGCTCCGTGTGAAGCTTCAGGCGCAGCTACACCACAGGCTCGCCTATCACGTGAAGACAAAGACAAAATGTATGCCTGCTTCGCGGAGGCTATTAGTCGCGAGGCTAGGGCGGCAACTATGCCTTCACCTAATTCAAGAGCAGTAACTCCTCGCGCCAACCTTGTTCTCACGGGCGAAGTTACTGATGGCGTAGCAAGCACAACACCAGTACCTCAGGGTACGAGTGGAATTCCCAACCGCCAGGCTAAAACTAAAGCACCTAGCAGTGCTAACCACCTTCGCAACATGGTGGAAGCACTACAGCGTGCTTCGCTTTCCGACTCCTCAAGCGTTAAGTTTTCTCTTCGCAGTGGAGTTAAGGGATCATCCCTGGGTGCTGATAGCGATGCTTATGCAGCTCAGCGCCTAAGGGTGCTCCCAAAGTTCTTAGCCGCGAAGGTAGAGCTAAAGCACTATCTGGTGCCAATCACCTCTGCGATGATGAGAAGAATGAGGTATCATCCTGTGTTTCGCTTCCAAAGCTTGCGAGTAAGAATGTGGTGTCGAAATTACCTCAACACATCAATGCGCGATCTACCCGAGTCTCCGCGCTGAGTCGCTTAAGCTCGGCTAGATCCGACTTGTGAGAGTTCTTAGCGAGCAAACGGAAGTCAGAATTACTCCAGACTTCTCCCTCCTGTTGTCAACAAGTAGGATGTCAGTTGGTGATGGTCAACTCAGTCTATTGCCGGCTAGAACTAATCCCCATAACTCCTCCAAACTGACAGTTAGTCTTTGATCGATTATCGGTGCAGGCCCTCGTGAAGCATCGCAAAAGGAGCGTATCGCGAAATCTACCAGATCTACCCTCTGCATCCGTCAATATGATGGAAGGGGACGGGAACTGCATAGGGGCAGATGAGCGCCGCGTAGTGCTAACTCTCCTCCCTTCAGTTCTCCAGATCCGGACTATAGCCCGGGCTTAGGCCAAGTCTTCGTGCACGAAGAAGGTGTCTTCCGAAATACCAGATCTAGGGTCGCAATACCCTACAGTTATGAGCAGCCATCCTTCTCAACTGTAATAATCTCACCAGAACTAATGAGAAGATTATTCCAATGGTCTGATGAGAAGGACAAAGATAGTGGGTATGTCTCTTCAGTAACAGTCAGCTCGATACGAACAGATAGAGTATCGGTGAATATGACTGATAACGGTAATAATGACCTCCGTCGACGGTTAGAAGCTCAGGAGCAAACCTCCAAGGCTCAGCAAAGAAGCCTGGGACAACATTCAACAGATGCTCGCCCAACTCCTCACTAACCAGAATAACAATGATACTGGGAGTAATTAGAATGAGGAGGAACATCATAATGATGAACAACTGAAGACTGAGAAGTCAAAGGAAAGTTCTTCTATGGATGATGAAGTTCTTAAAGACATCCAAGCTCAGATCGCATCCCTAACCCAGAGGGATGAACTAAAGAAGGTAGGGGTAGTCCGTCCTTACCCCTTGGAATGGGATTCAGTACCATACCTGCCAAAGTTCAAGCCACCAACATTTCATACGTATGATGGTAAGAGCTCGCCAAACCAGCACATCTATTACTTCCGGTTTCAGACCGGTAACATTATGGATAACGATGTAATCATGGCCAGACTATTCATCGGCACCCTGAAGGGGGTAGCATTCGACTGGTTCCGAAGCCTTCCTCCAGGCTCTATCAATTCCTGAATTGACTTAGGACCCGATTTCTTTCTCATTTTTACGAGGACGACACTGAGATAACCATGGACAAACTCCTCTCTATCGTACAGAGGAAGGGTGAATCTGTCTGTAACTACATTGAGAGGTTCAGAAACTTGTCTCTGATGTGCCCAGCAGGGATGCCATTGCCCATGCTCTTGCAGACACGCAGGCATAACTTTCTGGACCAAGTGGAGATTCGTATGGGGGCTGTCAAAGCCCATACCTGAAAGGAACTAGTCGAGCAAGCTGAGATAGCCGAAAAGTCGGCCAAAAAGTTTGAACCATCTACCCCTAAAGGCAAATGGGGTATGAATAATAAGGGGCACAGTGACATGGCGTAGCCCTCCTAAGCCAAAGAGAAAGAGACTATGTCCGTTGAATTTTCAGGGGACGTTCATTCGAAGGCCAAGAAGAGCGGCTTCAATAATCAGGAGTTTAAGTTTTCTCCGAAACAATAGTCCTTCAAAGACGAGCAGGTCGTCGCAATATTCCATTTACTCCACAAAGGGAATAAATTGAAGCTGCCGGATGCTCGACGCCCTAATGAAGTGGGACGCCCGAATGATCCCAACTATTACCTCTTTCATAGAATGGTTCATCATCCTACTAATAAGTACTTTGTCCTCAAGGATAAAATTCAAGCTTTAGTCGACGCCAGAGTTCTGACTCTGAAATCAGAACAAAAGAAAGTCACTGCAAACATGGTGACCCTCGAGTTCGATAAAATCTCAAAAGTCACAGTGCCTGATGGGACCTTCCCAATCCCTGAAGTACGGCTAGAAGTAAAGCATCCTTCAGCCAAAACTCAAGAGAGTAAGGGTCTTATTCCCTTGACATTGGAAACAGGAAAAATCATGTGGATACACCCAGACCTTGCCCAAGACGAACAATGGGATTCGAAGAAATCCAAGTCAAAGGGCAAATCTTGCAATGTTATTTCTATCTTGCCGAATGATGGCAATCTCACATCAGCTTCTCTTAGCGATTCTGAGGGGGAAAAGCACACTTGCACAACGCAAGCCGATATATCTCAGCCAAAGAGCACTCGATCCAAAAAATCATACTTAAAACAGTATGAGAAAGTTACTGACGAGACACAACAGCAGACAACGTCAGTATAAATACCCACACCAGCTCCGGTCCTGACGACGGAAAGAGAGAAGCAGATGAAGAAGCCTTCAGGCCCAAGACTTAACCTGCCTTTTCGCTTTGACATATTGGCCCAGCTGGCTAATGTCCTAGCTCGTATCACCATACACGAGCTCCTTCGTCTCTCAAAAGAGACAAGAGAAGCACTTAGGGTTGCACTGGCTAACTCAGAATCATTTCTGATATATATGCCAGAAATCCCTAGGGCTGACACTCAGTCCTCTTGCTCTGAATGCCATCATGTACAATCAAAAGTACCTGCTATTACTTTCACAGCTGAGGATATGCTCCTCAAGGATAATAAGCATGATCGACCTTTGTACTACGCTGGATACATCGATTCGACATGGATTGAAAAGGTACAGGTTGATCCAGGGTCTGCACTCAGTATCATACCCAAAAGGCTCCTCTACTTTCTTGGCATACCATTATATCGGTTATCTGCAACCACTACAATAATATATGGTTTTAATGCGGGGAGTAGTCATATACTTGGAAAGATTCGACTCCGTTGTTGAATCGGGAGCATGAAATCAGAGGTGACGTGCTATGTCATTGATGCTGACACGTCATACAACTTATTACTAGGACGACTCTGGATCCACGCTAACTGGATTATTCCCTCTACTCTGCACCAGTAAATATATTGAAGATGATGCAACAGTACGAACTGTCTTCGCTAAGAAGCAACCATTCAAAGGGGTGAAAAACTACTTTACTGATGTTCTCCTATATCAGGAAGTCAGTGAAACGTCAAAAGATTCATTGCCTGACAACGATGATAGTGGCGCTAAGGAGGATTCAGAGTCTGAAGGAGACACGCCAGCTACTTTGGTCGGTGAACCAATTGTAGTATGTTTCAATAATCCTCAATGTAATAATCCTTCTGAGGATGATGACGAATGGGTGATTAATGACAATGTTTCCTTTGATTATCCTGCGAGTATCGAACTATTTGAATATGTTACGAATAGTTCTCTACACATGCCCTTACATAAACCAAGTGCATCAAGTACGTCTGTGGAATGTATAAAAGGGTCCGTTTTAGTGGTTCCTCCGTAAAAAAAGGGTCAATCACCAATAATATTTGATAAAGCTCAACTGCAGAGGTTTACGGTCACAGATTCGAGTTCAGACTCAGAGACCCTGCAATTTTTCTATTATGCGCAATCAGCACAGCATATGATGAGGAAAATGGGATACAGCCTGCAGCATTGGAATTGTCTAAATTTTGAAAAAGGACGACGTGATTTTCTGCATAATTTTGTGCCAAAAGGGAAGCCGGTAAATTACTATGATAAAACACGCAGGGGGTTAGGATACGTTACACCTCCACCGCCTACAATGGTTCAATCCAAAGATAACAAACTGATCTCATCACGCTCTGTCTCTTCCTCCGAATGGGAGTCAGATGTCAGTGTGGGAACGATGTTCGAGAATCTCACCGTTAATATGACTTCAAGTAGCCAATTGGAGCCAGCGGAAGCTACTGATGTTGAACCATGGGCTCAGCAATTGGATTTCCAGTGGGAAAAGCGATTCGAACAGCACGAACCACCTACTGAAGACAAGGTGATCCAGGTTAACTTGGGTAGTCAAGATCATCCTAAACATATCTTTATAAGTGAAAGCTTATCACTTACGAAAAAAGAAGAATTGATAGTACTCATAAGAGAGTATATCAATGTCTTCGCATGGAACTACGAGGATATGCCCGGACTTGATCCACAAGTAGCCATGCATCGTCTGAACATCAAGCCAGACGCCAAGCCAGTTAACCAACAACAACGCCGATTTCACCCGAACATTATGGAAGCTATTGAAGCCGAAGTCCATAAACTCATTGCATGTGGCTTCATACGGGAGGAACAACATCCAGATTGGGTTGCTAACATCGTTCCCGTTCTCAAGAAGAATGGAAAAATACGAATCTATATTGATTACCGCGATCTCAATACAGCCTGTCACAAAGACGAATTCCCATTGCCCATCACCGTTGTCATGATTGACAATACCTGCGGATTCGAAAGAATGTCTTTCATGGACGGCTTCTCAGGGTATAATCAAATTAAGATGTACCCAGGGGATGAAAAGCATACTTCATTCCGGACACCGTTGGGGGTGTATTGTTATACCGTGATGCCTTTCGGATTAAAGAACGCGAGAGCAACTTATCAGCGAAGATGAGTATAATTTTTCGTGACCATCTCCGAAAGATGGTAGAATGTTATGTCGACGACATTACTGTCAAAAGCCACGATAAAAATGACCATCTTCGTGACTTGAGAACGATGTTTGACATAATGCGGGCTCATCGACTGAAGATGAATCCTACAAAATCCTTCTTGGGGGTTTCGAGTGGTAAATTCCTAGGATTCATTGTTACATCAAAGGGAATTCATCTTGACCCAGACAAAGTCAAAGCCATTCAGAGCATGCATCCACCTAAGAATCTTAAAGAACGTAGGGGCCTGCAAGGTAGACTGCCTTATATAAGAAGATTCATCGTAAATCTCTCAGGCCGCTGTCAACCGTTCACCCGACTCATGAAAAAGGGTGTCTCTTTTGTATGGGATCAAGTCTGTCAAGAAGCTTACGAGGATATCAAAAGATACCTCACTAAACCTCCGGTTTTAGTGGCTCCCACATCAAGAAAACCTTTCCTGCTTTATGTGAAAGCTATGGACCATTCTCTCGGTGCTCTGCTTTCTCAAAAAAGATGATAATGGTCATGAACAGGCTATTTACTATATGAGCAGGACTCTGATAGGGGCGGAATCTCATTATAACTCTATTGAGAGAGAATGCTTAGCTCTTGTCTTGGCTATTCAGAAGACACGGCATTATTTGGTCGGCCAAACCATACATATCATTTTCAGAGTGAATCCTTTGCGTCTTCTCATGACGAAACCAGGATCACTGAATTCTAGATTAGCTAAGTGGGCCCTCCTTCTGTCTCAGTACGATATGCTCTTTGTCCCTCAGAAGGCGGTTAAAGGCCAGGCGCTTGCAGATTTCTTGATTGCTCATCCGGTTTCAGAAAGCTCAAAACTTCATGAAGATATCCAGATGAGATTTTCGAATCTAATATAACTTCAGAGGATGAAGTATGGCAGATGTTCTTCAATAGAGCATCACGAATAGGCCTTAAAGGCAAAATCATTGCTGGTGTGGGGGTTGTATTTATCCCACCACAAAATCATGTCCTTCCTAGGGCGTTTTCATTGACGGAATCATGTCCAACAATGTGGCAGAATACAATGCTCTACTCATTGGCCTTCAGCTCGCTCATAAAATGGGGGTACACTATCTTGAAGCCTATGGTGATTCAAAACTGATCATTAATCAGGTTAAAGGAGAATATGAGGTCCGTCACGGAGATTTGGTACCTTATTATTATGCAGTCACCAAAATGGCTAGCTCATTTGATGGCTTTTATATCAGTCATGTGTCCCAATCTCAGAATACTAAGGCTGACGCTCTAGCTGCACTAGCCGCTACGTTAGCCTTACCAATTGACACAACGTATCACCTTACAGTGGCTACTCGACACCTTGTTTGTCCTAAACATGTGTTGAAAACCAAGAAAGTCCATAATATCTCGACAGATTTTGAACCGAGAGATTTTCCCCTCATTGACTATGCTTTGCATGATATATTGCCAGATGACCCTAAAGAAGCGGCATCTATCAGACGAAGGTCTCTTCGTTTTTACTACGATCTAATAGTAAAGACACTCTACTGTCGCTCATATGATGGTATCTTCCTCCATTGTCTTTCTAATTCAGAGGCACAAGAAGTGTTTAAAGAAGCACACAATGGCATATGTAGAGCTCATCAGCCAGGTCCAAAACTTAAGGACCGATTATACAGGCTTGGATATTATTGACCTATCATGATAGCCGATGCCATCCAATATGCACGAAGGTGTAAAGCCTGCCAAATCCATGCGAACTTCATACATCGGCCTCTAGAGTTGCTCCATCCAATCGTTGCTTCGTGGCCATTTGAAGCATGGGGAATTGATGTCATAGGGCCGATCAGCCCCTCTTCAACAAAAGGTCAACAGTTTATCTTGGCAATAACCGATTATTTTTCAAAGTGGGCAGAGGCCATACCGCTTGTGGAAGTTAAAACTTCTAATGTGGTTAATTTTATCAAATATCATGTCATCCATCAATTAGGTGTCCCTAGGAGGATCATTCATGATAACGGTCCCCAATTCGTTAGCCAGGTATTCTATTAGTTTTGTGATAAGTACCGGATTCAGAATGTGGCATCAACTGCTTATAATCCTACCACTAATGGCTTGGCGGAAGCATTCAACAAGATAATTATCAAGCTACTCAAAAAATTCGTTTCATCAAATAAGCGAGATTGGAATGAGAAGCTTAGTGAATGTATTTAGGCTTACCGAACACAGTTCGGACCCCGACAGGCAATACAACTTTTTCCCTGGTATCTGGGTGCGATGCGGTCATACAGCTAGAAATTTAGATGCAGTCATTACGAGTCACTTTAATGACTAGAATGACAAAGGAGGACAATGATCGGTTGCATATCTAAGAGCTCGAAGCCCTAGATGAGAAGCGGTTACAAGCTCAACAACACATTGAGTTGTATCAAACGCGGATCTCGAAGGCCTTCAATAAGAAGGTTAAGCAAAGGATTTTCTAGAAATGAGATTTGATTTTAACCGTCAGACGACCGATGATCATGACGCACAAAACTAAAGGCAAATTTCAGCCCAAATGGGAAGGACCGTTTGTGATAGAAACAGTCTATTCAAATGGAGCATATCGCCTTATGACTTCAGACGGAGACTTACTCATGATGCCAATCAACGAAAAATTCATAAAGAAGTATTATCCTTGATAAGATCCTTCTCATGATCAAGTTAACATTACACCTCTGATCAAGACCTTCAGATCCAAGATATGTAGAAAGAGCGCTCCTTTCTTTCTCTAACGAGATCATACAACCATAAAGCAGTGCCGAGCCGATTGAACACTGGTTGTATCAAAGAAGAGTCAAGGTTACGAATTCACTGTCGGCTAGTATCGAGCCGATCGAACGCCTTTGACATTGAAGAAGAAAACAAGGGATCAAGTTGTTTTAGCCTTGTCACTCTTCTCTAGTATATAAACATGTACCTATCTTCAACTTAGAAGAATAGGTCATATTTTGAAGTCAAGCATGCCTAAGCAACAGTTTCAGGCAGATGGCTTATTTAGCCTGACTTTTCTATGTATAATGGTAGCATACCTCCCTGCTCTGGTTTGATCGATTGAAGCTCGACCCAACGACAAAAGGTCCGACCAAACAAATGAGTTTATTTGATGACTTATCAAGCCGAACTTATTGAATAAGGTTCATGATGCATTTTCTTGCTAAACCTTTCCACTATTTCCACGTTCATATCAAGACGTGGCGACTAACCAAATGATAACCGATCGAATCAAAGATCAAAGGAGTTTAGCTGATGACTTGGCAAGCTGAACTCATTGAAGAAGGTTCGTGACACATCCTGATGCAGAATCTTTCTAATATGGAAATAAGATAAGGGTTGACAGAGAATCCACGAGGAACGATAATCTTCAAATCGAAATCTTGCGGAATTCATGTCTACTCCTTTAATCCCCAACTCACCTACAGAGTGAAAACCCAGGGGAAGCATCGCGTTACTCAAAGTAACAAAATAATCCAACGCCTCTTATGGCTAAGGATAGAGGGAAATGTTGGCCTTTAAGCCCAACATAAGTCCTTGACAACTCATCATGCTGAGGGAAATAGCATGGCTAGCCCGACTCAAACGGTAATTGGTAAAGGCATATCAAATCTGTTAACAGCTGAGAGTTTGCTAAAAATCCTAAGGGACCTGTTTCCATTTGATGCCCTCTCCAAAATCACTTACCAATTCCCGTCCATGGAATGGTAAGACCACATAGAAAGGTATTCATATCCCTTGCGAAATGACGAGTCTAACCTATCATGTTAACATTAAACCTCGGATAGTAAGACTCTAGCCTACTCCCCGGTGAATACAACCAACATCCCTGCGAATTTGGTCAACTTCCCTAGTGAATAAACTCCGCTTGTCATTCTCTTCAATAGAATGACAGGTCCACTCAAATTACTGTTATGTTCAAACACCTCTAACAGTAAATGAATCACTTGTCAAGTTAACATTACACCACTGACAAGTCGCTTTACAAATCCCCACGGAGTTCTCTGACATATAATCTTTCATGTGATTTATATTTCTTAGCTCCCCAGCAAGTCTCTAGTAGACTCTCTTCAAAGTCTATTATTTCCTATTCAGTAACCAATGGACTCTCTTGGTTGTCACGTTAACAATATACCTCTGACAATTTCTTCCAAATAACATCCGAAGAAGATATCAATTTCCCCATGGAGTTTATGATCAGATCCTATTTCTCCCGATGGGATTATTTCTTTTACCGTTATGTCCAGCTTGTCACCTCTGAACGGTAGAAATCTTGAGCTTGGTAGTTTCTCAATCGGTTATGTCCATATTACCTCTGAACTGACAGATAACCAAGTCTTATCTTTCAGTCCAGTAGGGACTATTCCTTAGCCGTTATGTCCAGTTCACCACCTCTGAACGGCAGGGCTTTGAGTTTAGCAATTCCCAATCAGTTATGTCCATATCACCTCTGAACTGACGGATACCTAGATCTCCCTTCTTATGGTACTTCAACTATCATGTCTAGTTCACCACCTCTGAACAAATAAGTCCATAACTTTGTCCTCCTTCCCTCTATCAAGGTCAAGAGTTCTTGTTGTCATGTTAATACGACTACCTCTGAACAGCGAATTGTGAGCCTGATGTCTCTTAGTTGGTCATGTCCATATTACCTCTGAACCGACGGGTGCCCAGATCCAATTCACCCTTGCAGTCCCTAATGGGCTAGCTGCTAAGTTAATGTGACTACCTCTGGCAGCGGATTCAGAGTTTAATGTGTCTTAGTCTATCATGTCCAGTATATCACCTCTGAATAGACGGGTCCCTAAAATTGGATTCATCATGTCCAGATTATCACCTCTAAATGACAAAGTTTCAAGCTTGGTGGCTTCTCAATCGGTTATGTCCAGTTCATCACCTCTAAACTGATAGATAGCCAAGTCTCTCTTTTTGCTTACTGTTATGTCCAGTTCGTCACCTCTGAACAGTAAACACTCCGAGTTTGATAATTTCTAATTGGTTATGTCCAGTTTGTCACCTCTGAACCGATGAATATCCAATTTCATCTTTCTTTGTCGTTATATCCACTTCATCACCTCTGAACGATAAGGCTTCGTGTCTGGTGATTCCTAATCATCATGTCCAGGTCATCACCTCTGAATGGCAAAATTTCTTATGCTGGGTTGGTCGCTTTTAATTGGTAAACCCTAGTTCAAATAGGAACTATCATAGGTTGTGGTGTCTAATTCGTCATAACCTATTCGTAAATCCGATGATCTTTATTCTGTTACGTTAATATTTACCTCTGAATAGTAAAGATCGTCAAGCTCATTTCTTCCATCCTCATCTCAATATGATTTGAGTCGAGCCATTTCTCAAATTTGTAACTAATCCTATCAGTTTATCATCTCTGATTAGATTAGTATTGTAGTACAACTTGAAAGTAAGAATTTCAAATTCAGAAGATAAAACAAGTTGAAAATACAATAGAGGAGTCAAATAAAATTACTTTTTATTGATTTCAAAAGAGGGATACATGGATACATGGATTACAAGCTACGAGGGTGCTTCGTAAGACTTGATCCGTTCTTCAAGGATGGCCAGCCTATTCTTCCTCTCCTCAGCAGCTCTGATGAATGCCTGGACCCCAACTCGGCCTCATTATAGCTCGCTGTCTGGGACAGACGAGCCTCAATTTCAGCCAAAGTTGCCCTCTGTGCTAGCTCCTGTTGCAGGACTTCGTCATTTTGAGCCTTAAGCTGCTCTAGCCGAGCGATCTCCTCAAGACGCACCGGTTCAGCCTTGGACAGCAGAAGATTGGCTCTCATGATCATCTCCTTGGCCTTCTCAATCTTATCCTCGGCGTCGAGAAGTGCACTATTAGAAGCATCTATGGCATCTCCAATTTCTACCTTCCTTGCCTCCAAGGATTTTAGATATGAAGATATTGCCTTAGCTGCTTCCTGTGCCGCAAGATGAGCTTCACGCATCTGAGCAGCAAGACGTTCGAGCTGTTCATTAACTGAGGAACCCAAATCTGAATTGCTGAGACGGCGCATCTACATGCCTCTCAAGCCTCTCCACCAGAAGCTCCAATGTGGCAGCTTGATCATCCCCTCCAAAGTCTCGAATGCTATCAATACTTCGAGAAAGGACCACCTTCAAAGCAGAGAACGAGGTAGTCGAGCCCTTCAAGACCAAAGCAACAGATCGCTTCAAGCCCTTATAAAAACTGTCAACTAACTCAGCCACAAATTCTTTCTCTTCTTCAACTACCCCGGTGAACGAGTGGCCCCTGAAGGCAAAGTTTCTATTTGCTTCACTGACACAACCGTAGAGGAGATGGCAGAAGCACTGGCTGGAGAAAGACGAGGGATCACTGGTGATCTCGGAGGAGTCCTCATTGAAATTAGTACACTAGCCACAATGGAAGTAGGGCTGGTGATTATTTCAGGAAGAGTTGGCTCAACAACCAGTGTCGGAGACGTAGGCCTGGTAATTACCTTCAGCTCCGTGGTTGTCAGGATAGGGAGCGTTAATGAAACCACTGGTATCTCATCTCCCGATGTAGTTGGAAGTGAGATTGGTTCCGTAACCACTGTCCCCTCAGCCTCTTTAGTTCCACTGGCCAGTTCAGACTGATAAGAGGGCAGGTCGTGATACAAGGCATCCAACTCGGCAGCGTCCGTTGCAGTCGAAGTACTTGCTTCACCCCTGGTCCCCTCAGGAAGATTAGCTATCTCCCTTGAAGTCAATGCACCCAAAGGTGGAACACCTATGGCAAGACTTTATTGAGCCAGGCATGACAAATAATAGAAGAAAATTATTTATAAAAGATCAAAATATTACCAAGAAGCGATACCGCCTCAACTGCCTCAGCCGCAGTCTCTTTTCGGACTTCCTCGACGGTAGCATCAATCCCCTCAGGCTCCATAGGAAAGTTCTTGGCAGATGCAGGAGGGACGGCCAGCTCACCTTCACTCGCCGAAGCCTTTGTGGTTATCCTATAGAGCTTGAAGCCACAGGACTCCCTTTCGAGGTCCCAACACCCGAAGGACCGACGTCAGTCGCGTCACCACTGGAATCTTCTGAGACGACGAAGTAGCTAGCCTCGTCACCTTCTTTATAAGTGAACAGAGGATCATAAGAATCCCCCTGTTCCCTTGCAGCCTCGGCTCTCGGTTCTCTTGTAGTCTCAGTTCCTGAATCATAGGATAAACAAATGAGCTGTATGAAATATATAAGTACATGTCGCAAGAATGAAACTGATCTTACCCAAGTCGGGAACAGCTTTATCAATAGTCTGCTTCTGAGTCGATAGCCTAATAACTAACAGAGCCGGTGGATGAGGCACTGCAGCTGATTCACCCTCTGCAATAATGGTGGGTGTGTAGCGACGAGGCTTCTTCACTACCCTCTTCTTGTGAGATCTACCCTGCCGCTTTCGTTTGAAGTGGACATCGGGAACTTCTTCCTCCACTTCTTCTACCTCCACATCTTCCATGGGGGCTGTGCCTACCCCATCAGGAGCACCTGGTGGAGCCTCAGCACCTGCGTCTCCTTTAAAGTGGGGACTTTCTGCGTCTGAAGTCTCACTATCAACAGTAGCAACAAACTCCCCGAGGCCTGACACACGGACCCTTCTACCCTCGCCTCTCTCGGTGACATTCCGCTTCAGCCGCTGAGAGATCAACTTCACACCAAAAGAGTTAATAGAAAACCCAGTTGGCATGGAGTTCGAAGTTCTATACCACTGATAGAACCCCAAAGTTGTCAGAAGGTTCAGGGTCCTCAGCGGCATGCACAACCGCGCCTCAGTACAACCAGCGATGAATAACCACCAGGCACGAGCGCCATCAATGAGGCTCCCCATGAAGGCCAGGCTGGTGTTCGAGTTACCTACATATAGTTGGTTATACCCAAACTGACGAACAAATCGACTCGGGACATGAGGCTCCAAGTAGCAGGTATCCCCGCTCCTGTACACCAGATGGGATCGCCGGATGCTAACCAGCCATTCAAAGATCCCCCGGCTCAGTGACGTCTGCCCATCTCCTACATCCTTAAATTCTTCGCTATAACCTGCATCGCGAATGTAGGGAAAGTACCGGAAAAGGCTGTAAACGTTATACCGACCAAGCAGCTTGCGAACCGCGGCCACATAAGTCAATGACCATGAACATCCCTCAAATCGACGGAGAAGCGCCACCTTGACACCTTCTGCAGGCTCCTCACTAGCTTGGATAATTGAAGGGCAGTGAAGGGCGAACCATGCCATCAAATAGGTGTATGGCAAACTAATCCTGGGGTTTGGTCCGTCACGAGGTAAGATAGTGCCTTTTCCCCTTTTCGTTGCTAGTGGCTTACAAAAAGCCTCCGTCAATGCACGAAGGCCCCGCTGAATACAGTACACCATCGTCGGGAGAAGTCCAAGGGAATGACCGTGGACTAGATGAACGGCTGATAATAAGACAGTCGGAAGAATGACGTCGCCAGAGGAAGATGGCACCGCACATCTCTTCAGCCAAACCGATAAAAACCCGGCCAAAAGTGCCTTCCGGGACATCGGTCGACGAGCTTGATGATGGAAACTCATGAGAATGTCACCTTTCTCATAAATCCATCATCTTCTTTCAAGATCATATCCCCCTGGGAATGTTCTTGCATCCTCTGGAAAATGTCCTCGTCTGCAACACCGTAGTGAGCCGCTTCAGGGCATCTTCTAGGTTGGGGAACAAATAATTCTCCCAGCTCTTCGAACTGCTCGAAGCTCCCATGCATACTCGAGCAGATGTAAAGATGGCACATCAATTCCCGGTAAGTCTCGAACAAAGCGGGCTTCTACTTCCCCAGAAGTGCCAATTCCGTCTCGCATGGGAAGTATTCTTCATAAGGGAGAGATCCCAAGGGCAGAGCAGAGACTTCCCACATCTCGTGCAAAGCCATGCCCAATTCACCTACAGGGATAAAAAAAAAGTCCCTGTGGCTGGACAGTATAACTCGAAGATGGCGTAGAAATTCACTACGCTCATCTGGATGCTGTAACAAGTTGCCCTGACGGCCTCGTAGAGCCCCAGCCTCTCCAGATCCTCTTCAAAATGGGCCAAGACATATAAGGCCAAGTCCCTCCAACAGGCCTTGGGGGGATGAATCCACCCAGGGGTCCTGAAATCGGTTGCTGGATAATTGCCATGAGCTTTGAAGAACTAGTTTTCAAAAGTTTGAGCCATGGCGGGATTTTCCCTACTGGGATGTCTGGGAGAACGTTCCTAGGGTGGAGACCTAATATGCAGCGAGGAGGACCCACCCTTGTATAACAGGGAGACGGAGCTATCAATTTTCCCACGTGAATGGAGTCAGTAGTCCGAGTCACTTGCCACTTCATCTTTCGAACCTTCATCACGCATTGAAAGAAAGACAGCGGAAAATGACGCTTGCTAGATGGGAGATAATACTTCTCACCATCCAGATTGAAGATCCACTGCCCTTCTCCAGCCAGTAGCTAATGATCGGTGTCGGGTGCTGCATCCCCAAACATGAACCGGGCTTCTGATAAATTTTGCGGTCACAATCCTCGAGGAGAGCAGTAGTTAAGATGCTCCTCATAATGTGTTGATCTCCAGCGTGGATAAGGGCATCCCGGCCAGGAGCGCTCCGCTCACTGAAAAAAGAGGCCTGCCCCTAGAATTGCAGGCTATTACCATCCAGTCCCCTGGCTGTCCCAAAGAGACTGTTCAAAGGACCCGGGGTATAGTGCACTACAAAAAGAAGAAGAAGAAGTTATATTAGTTCATTAGCCGAAGAAAAAAGAAAGTTATAGCAAAAAAAAATGCTAAGGTATAGTTTCGCTCTCCGATCGAAGCTAACTTAGCATTAGCTTTGCCCTGAGGCTCAGCTCCACATCCTACACAAAGGCAGAGTGCAGAAGATCTCTAAGTGTTAGCTTCGCTCCAGAAGCTTAGCTTCGCGTTCTGTCACTGAACAAAATGCAAAGAAGCCCCTAAGGGCTAATGATTGAGATTTTACCTGCACAAAAATACAGAATTTCAGAATTTAAAATAATAGTGCAGGGTGCTCAATTCTACCGCTATAGCAAGTGGCTATGCGGGTCATGATCCACAGGGAGGGACTAGCGATGGAAGCTTGTTTAGTAAGTTCTCTCTTTTTTATTTATAATGATATTTACAATGATATTTACAATGAAAAAGAAGAGGTGTGAAAAAGATTGGGAATATTGTGCTTTATACTAAAATTAAAAGAAAGACAAAAAAACTAAAAACTTACTTACCTCTTTGGCGTCTGCTTACCTTGGAACCGTGTTAATGATGTACCTTTCTTTGAAGGCGAACGAAGCATGGAATATGAGAGAATATGAGATCTTCCCTATTCCCGATCTATACTACAAATAAAAGGGCAAGCTATACTATCATGGAAATAGATCTTCATCACCATAAACCATCAACGGCACTTGTAAGGAGAAGGCAACTTCGAAGCTCTTGGTTTCATATGGATCCACAAACACAAAAGAGAAAAACAAAACAAGAATAGAAAAAAATAAACTTTGATTTGATTCAATTAACAATGGAAGAAAAGATTACTTACATCGATGTCACCTTCAGTACAAGTTTGATCTCCTTTCTCCATGAAAGTATCCTCTCCTCTCAGTTACAAAAAAAAATAATAATAAAAATTACACAAAAGAAAATAAAAAAAACCTAAGTTACAATCTACAAGTTAGCCTAAGAAAAACCCTAGATTTGTTTCTGTACTCGACTGTGTGCCCTTCTCTGTTACTCTGCAGGGATATTTATAGGAGATGGAAGAAGTAGAGTCCCGGTACGACTCCTCGACGAAAACTGAACGTCAGTCTTATCTGGATTGTCGCGGAAACACGGCTATGGCCGCGTTTCCGCGGCCTTTCTGTGGCATCTGGCCACGCGCTTTCGCGCGTGGCCTCCTCTGGTCCGTCCATTTGGGTATATCCTTTTAGATCTGGCCTACCGACTCTTTATTTTGAAAATTCGAGATAATTTGGGAAGCAAGTTACCCTAAATCCAAATCTCTTTAAAACAAATTTTATCTTTGCACTCTCCTCCTTTTATCTTTATCCTTGTCCTGCAAGTAATTAGGATTGAGTAGAAGTCTATCCCTTTCCTCTTCTTTTAGTAATTGCAAATTTTGCACATGGTAATTGTAACTTTTGCACTTGGGCTTGCACATGGGCTTTTTGAGGCTTCTGGGCTTCATTTAGGCTTTATTCTTTATTTAATTAATTACTCAAGGCCTGCACACATTAAATAATAAAACAATAGTAATAGTGCATAATTGTAGGAATAAATATGAAAATGTGATAGTAAATGTAGTGATAAATATGCATTTTTACTACCTATCACACCCCCACACTTATCTTTTTGCTCGTCCTCGAGTAAAAAATTAAAAAGAATAAGAAAAGAAAAACTAATCTATCCTAACTCACTTTCGTAGGCATCACGGTTGCACTTAGCACGTGCAACAAGCCGTTAAACCCCTAGGTTATCCTAGAGGACGAGTGTTGTCTCGTGAGGGTTTTCAGCGGATTACACCCACAAAATCCATAAAAAGGAAAATATTTGAAATATGTTTGAAGAGACTAAGTAATCTATAAGTTTTAGGATTATCATTTTTATTCATTCTTAAACTTAGTCTTTATATAGTAAATTGTTATCCTTTTTAGGTAAGGATCAAAACTGAATTTTTGTATAGTCTTTTTCGTTACCAAAAGTCATATGCATCCTTGTGAATCTTTACTAGGAATTCCTTCACTTGGACTCTCATGCCTCTTTATTATTATTTTCTCTTTTTTTTAATATGTATAACTCATCTAATTTTCTTTCGTGTAAGTATCAAGGCTTCTTGAGGCCCTCATACCTAACTAATTGACTATTAGATGTGTTAGTACATATATAAGTAATTTTTCTTAGTTTCCTTAGGCTTTCTAATCCACCCATGTAGCGAACTTAAAGTCGGTGGCTCCCAAACCGGTCGGTTTTAGGGCACCGGGTGAGAAAAGACCCCACGGACTTAAGGATTCAAGTGAACTAGGCCACAAAACTAAGGTTTTTATTTATACAATCACCTTTAGGCGTGAATACTTATGCTTCTTGAGGCACATGTATTCAGCTTAATTAGTAAATTTTTTTATTTTTTATTTTTTTAGTATTATTTTTTATAGGGCACAAGAGTCTTTATTTTAGAATCCTAGATGTGTAAGTGTATTAGGTATGCACATTTCATTAAAGAAAAATTAAGACTAATTAATTATTCAATTTTTCCTCCTATACCTAAAAATTCAACAATTTATTTATTTTGACCAAGTTTTTAGAAATCCTAATCATGATTTTCCTAATTCTTAAGACTAACTTAGTTTCTTTCAAAAGATAAGTCAAAATATTGTCCCCTTTTTTTTTTTTGTTAGTTAGTTAGTATCTAACTATGTTAGTATGTTAGTAAATCCTCCCCCGCACCTATCTCATGCATTATCCTCAATGTATGAATGAATGCATGTATGCATGAAACAGAAGAAAGGGAAGGAAAATATTACCTTAAGGTGGTGGTTCCGGTGGTGGTTTAATTGGTCCACGAAATGCGGCCCAATCTACTTTTCGTGGAATTCGGAGGAACCCACCAGAAATCTCTCTTGTATAACCCACTAAAATGATGTCTGTATGAACATTTTTTAAAAATTCCTCCCCATCTAACTTCCAAATTTCATAACTATTTTCAGAGTCAATTATGTCAACCGCCTTGTCCCAAACTGGAGTGTGAAAAGATGGAATGATTGACTTGGACTTAAGAAGTACGGGAACAAATACCGACTCAGGAAAGTAACTTAAATCAAGTAAAGATTCAGGAGTCGAGCTTGGTTCAAAAAGTGGGTCCAAATCAAGAAGTTGAAACTCAAGTCCACAATCATTTTCCCACAATGGAATGTGACTTAATATTGGTGATTCAAGTTCAAGAATGACAGGCGTGGGAATCAAAACTGACTTTAAAATATTACTCAAATCGGGTAACAAAACAGGAGTCAATATTGATTCGGGAATTTGAACTTGATCACAGATTTGAGAATCTAGGTCACATTTCTCATTGAGTTCAATATCATAAAAATGAGAACTTGCCAAATTATCCATGAAACTTTCAAAATTATAAAATTGGTCAAGTTCAACATGATGATCATCAAAGATGGGTGATTCAATTTCATGATGAATAGGCACATAATTCAATGTTGACTCGGGAAAAAGATTGAAATCAGGTGAAGACATCGGAGTCATTATTGAATCAGGAAGTAGAATTGAATAACCAAGTTGAGGGTCAGGATCATAGTCATTCTCAAGTTCTATTTCAGGAAATAAATAACTTGCCAAACTGTCAATGTCATTTTCAAAATTTGGAGTTTGGGCAAGTTCAAATGATTGTACTGAAATAAAATCTTGTTTTCTAAAGCAACGTGACTCTTCGACTCTAAGAGAATGGTTAGCGACATCAGAAATGGCCGAACGGTGAGAACGTAAAGTTTGAACCATCATATCTATTTCATGATCACGAGCGATTCTAGCCTGAGTCATGACTTCAAGCATCTTTTCATAGTCGATAGGTTCATCATTTTGTTGTGATAGGACTTAAAAAGATGAAGTGTTGTTGTGACAGTCATGATGAAATTGTGAGTCGGTCAGATTCTGTGATTGTTGCTTGGACTCACGCATCATCATGTCCAAGATTGATGGTGATTGTTGCTTGGACTCATGCATACTCATCATTTCCAAGATAGATGGTTTTCTATTTTGAACTGTGGATCTGAGTATGAATCTTGAAAATATTGTGGACAAGGTGGATAAGGAGGACAAGTTGGTTGAAAATTGGACTTAGGGGAGGTGAATCCCCATGGACTCTGTGAAGATTTGAAATTGTTGTGAAAATTATGGTCATAAGATGGGGGGCATGGGTTATATTCATTCGGATAAGACCACTCCGGCACACTAGGTTGGTTAAAGTTATGATATGCCGGGTTGGTAATTTCCAAAAAAGAGATTTGCGTGTAATATGAATTATTATTAAAATTGAAAAAATTGTTGTTATAAGCCATATCACAAACACAAACAAAGAAAAAGAAAACAAACAAATAAGCAAACAAAAAAAATTCTAACCCAAGTTAGGGTAGACCTATGACCTAGACGACTCCTAACTGGTTAGACTGTCCACGGGAGGTATAATGTAGACTTTGACCACAAGCTAATCAGCAGGTCAGGGCAAGATTGGTGGGAGATTTTCCGTCAAAGACGTTCCTTAATTAAATAACCACCAATCTTCGGGCTTTCGGCCCTCAATCCCCTTCCTTGACACTGATTTGGTAGGAGTCAAATTCCAACATCGTTCCCCCTTAGGATAATCTCCTAATTGAGTCCGAGATGTCCTTAGGGCCAACGTCTACTCTTTTTTAGTTAGGATTGGGTTAGTGAGTGAGGAGATTGTTTGTGGGCCAAGGAAGGGTGATGAAATCCCCACCTTATCTTATTTATAGGACAAGCCCTTAAGTCAATTTAGTGCACGTGTAAAGCAATAGACAAATATTCACTCAAAAGCAGTAAATCAGCTAAGGGTGCTTCCTAGTCTATATGCAATGCGAACGTACCTTGTCTCCAGCACTCTTCAACAGAAATTAAAAAAATTAAATAGACATGTGCCTATATGCAAGAGTCTAATTTTTTTTATTTTTCAACAAATAGGTTATTGTTAATTAATTAGCAGTGTGCAGGGTGATCAAAGAGAAAAATTAACAGAGCAGTAAACAAATCTTTCAATTTGCAGCAACCTGCAGAAAACAGAGTGAGTAGTGAACTACACAGGCCGCGGAAACGCGGTATTGCCACGCAAACGCGGCTCTGTAGTAGGCTCTGCTTCTCTGCCTTCGAGGGCAGAGGCACAGAGTTGCTATATGTCCTTTGCTGCTGTTAGTTTTCCTGTTCTCTGAACCTGCAAACAAAAATAATAAATAAATCAATAATTAGTTTTTTTTTAGAGAATACTTACCGTCCCTCCCCGGCAACGGCGCCAAAATTTTGATTGAGATTTTACCTGCACAAAAATACAGAATTTCAGAATTTAAAACAATAGTGCAGGGTGCTCAATTCTACCGCTATAGCAAGTGGCTATGCGGGTCGTGATCCACAGGGAGGGACTAGCGATGGAAGCTTGTTTAGTAAGTTCTCTCTTTTTTATTTATAATGATATTTACAATGATATTTACAATGAAAAAGAAGAGGTGTGAAAAAGATTGGAAATAGTGTGATTTATACTAAAATTAAAAGAAAGACAAAAAACTAAAAACTTACTTACCTCTTTGGCGTCTGCTTACCTTGGAACCGTGTCAATGATGTACCTTTCTTTGAAGGCGAACGAAGCATGGAATATGAGATCTTCCCTATCCCCGATCTATACTACAAATAAAAGGGCGAGCTATACTACCATGGAAATAGATCTTCATCACCATAAACCATCAACGACACTTGCAAGGAGAAGGCAACTTCGAAGCTCTTGGTTTCATATGGATCCACAAACGCAAAAGAGAAAAACAAAACAAGAATAGAAAAAAATAAACTTTGATTTGATTCAATTAACAATGGAAGAAAAGATTACTTACACCGATGTCACCTTCAGTATAAGTTTGATCTCCTTCCTCCATGAAAGTATCCTCTCCTCTCAGTTACAAAAAATAAAATAAAATAAAAATTACACAAAAGAAAATAAAAAAAACCTAAGTTACAATTTACAAGTTAGCCTAAGAAAAACCCTAGATTTGTTTCTGTACTCGACTGTGTGCCCTTCTCTATTGCTTTGTAGGGGTATTTATAGGAGATGGAAGAAGTAGAGTCCCGGTACGACTCCTTGACGAAAACTGAACGTCAGTCTTATCTGGATTGCCGCGGAAACGCGGCGGCCTTTCTGTGGCATCTGGCCACGCGCTTTAACGCGTGGCCTCCTCTGGTCCGTCCATTTGGGTATATCCTTTTAGATCTGGCCTACTGACTCTTTATTTTGAAAATTCGAGATAACTTGGGAAGCAAGTTACCCTAAATCCAAATCTCTTTAAAACGAATTTTATCTTTGTACTATCCTCCTTTTATCTTTATCCTTGTCCTGCAAGTAATTTGGATTGAGTAGAAGTCTATCCCTTTCCTCTTCTTTTAGTAATTGCAAATTTTGCACATGGTAATTGCAACTTTTGCACTTGGGCTTGCACATGGGCTTTTTGAGGCTTCTGTGCTTCATTTAGGCTTTATTCTTTATTTAATTAATTACTCAAGGCCTGCACACATTAAATAATAAAACATTCGTAATAGTGCATAATTGTAGGAATAAATATGAAAATGTGATAGTAAATGCAGTGATAAATATGCATTTTTTACTACCTATCAGCTAACTTCGCTGGAAAGGCACTTGTGCCTAAAATTATTCAAAGGACTTTAAGGTCCTTTTCCCAGCTACGCTTCGAGAGCTATCTTCACATCCTGCCACGTGACGGAACGTGAACAGCCCTAAGGGCTAACTTCGCAAAGAAGCTTGGAGAAGAAACCATTCGGTTTCTAAATTTCAATTCACGAAATTGAAGGGGAATTAAATCCCCTAAAAGTTTGGTGGATTTGAATTAAGGGAGAGCAACTCCCTGACATCACTGGATCATGATGAATCACTCTAGATTCACCATGAAATAGCCAGTAAATGGCTTTGAAAAGAGATGAAAATCTCCGAATATAAGGGAAAAAATCCCTACCCGCAATGGGGCGTTCGACGATCGGAGAAGGAGAGGGCCCCTCCGTCACAGAGGTCGCTACCTCTTTACCTGCTCGTCTTTTGGGAGCCATGGAAGAACTGAAAAGCTCTGAAAATCTCAACAAAGAAGGAGGAGAAAGAGATTTGTTTCTTTGAAAATTTAAAGAGAAGTTAATTCTCCTTCTTTAAGCCCAATCGGGCTTTTATAGTCTTAAAATTGCCTGACTTCGCCTCCTCAAAAGGAGCACAGGCGGTCGTTTCAAATTAATTTGAGACGGCGCCAAGCGCCTTCCTGATAAATCTTGCTTCAGCCCTGCCAAGGGCTAACTCCGCTGTGAGTTCAACGTTGACCTCGCGCGATGCTTGAGTAACTTCGCTGAATGACGAGCCTTAGCTCCACTAAGAGCTCATCTCTAGCTTCACGGAAATTTCGTGCTAGCTTCGCTAGAAACTCGTTCCTGACTTAGTTGGAAATCTGCCCTCAGCTTCGCTGGAAGCCTAGCTCCACTAAGAGTTTTTCTTTCCTCCTAAGGAAAAGACTTACCTAAGCTAGTCCATTCCAAGTGTTTTCGAAACACAAAGGGAAAAGGAAGGGGACAAAGTAGATAAGCAAACATTTTTATTGATTCAAAAGTGAAGATACATTGATATTACATCAAGATTGTCTTTCATACAATAGAATCATTACTGTCCTATCTACTTTCAGGGCGATGAACCATCCCAACTGGACACGAAAGGTCTTCCTCCTGCACAAGACCGTAATCCTTCGCTTAATGACAGATTTTGCCACCAAGAAGTTGGATCTTCTTTGATGAAAATTGGCAAGAGATTGATTGCCATCTAGGAGCTGGATCTTCTATAATTAAAATTGGTAAGGGATTGGTTGCCACCAGAAAGCTGGATCTTCCATAATCAAAATTGGCAAAGGAAGGATCCGAGACCTTACTGGTGACTTCCGCCATCCCGAAGTGGATCATCTCGGATAATCGACTACCAGCCCCTTCCCAAAGTGGATCATCTCGGATAAGCGACTGCCAGTCTCTTCTTGAAACGCGCATTAGCTGCTCCAGTATGTTCCTCCTACTTATGATCAAAGCTTCAACTTGAAAATCAAGGGGCAAGTTTTTGGTCTCTTTCATCAAGACGAAGAAATGGGGAGCATAGTTCATTACAATGCAAATAAGAAACAACTTAGCATTAAATCAAAGAAAAAAATGTAAAAGGAAAAGGGACGGAACAAAATTCTCTGGGCAAAGCTATCCAGTTGCGTCTTGAAGATGGATTTTAGCTAAGCAGAAGATAATCTCGCTTGCACAATGATGATAGACTGGCTTAGCATAAGCCAAGTCTTAGTCCCACCCAAGGCAGTTAGACTAGAGAAGCCTCAAAAAGGACCAAGTCCTAGCCTCCCCTATATGGCTAGGCCAGACTGGCCCAGAGGGACGCAGTCTTGACCCCGCCTATATGGCAAGACTAGCTCAACCTTGAAGAGGCCAAGTCCTAAGCCGTGCCTATATGGCAGATTTAACAGGCAGATTTAACAGATCAAGGCAGGAACTCTACATGGAAAGATCATTCGCCTGATCGAGCGAGAATGCTAGCTTCGCCGAGAACCTGAAAAATAGGGCTAAAATCCTTTTCTGAAAGTCAGCCAAATGCGAAGACCAAGGGAATTTAATCCCTAAGATAGCTGGTAAAGTTAGGAAAATTAAGGGAGATAAACTCCCTAAAAAGTCATTGGATGGCCGAGGCTCACCAATTCTTCATTGAGTAATGACTAGTGAGAGTCCCCACTACTTCAGGGATCTCAGTCTCCTTGCCTGAGCAATGGGGAGAGATCATAAACAAACCTCCCAAGACGTAGGGAGTATGTTTCTCTGAGAAGGACTATAAGAGTCCTATTTATAGGCCTCGTGGCCTGACTATGCTGCCACTACTTCAAATCTTGGAAGCGCGGGCGAATTTAAGGCATTCAAATGCTTGGCCTTGAGAAAGGGAATAGTCTCCCTCGGGAATACACACGAAGTTATTTGAACTTCGAAAAAGGGAATAATCTCCTTCGTTAATGCAAGAGAAGTTATTCAAATCTCGAAAAAGGAGCAATTCCTCTCGCAACTCGCAAAAGCAGTTAACCTCGGGAACGGAACGTCGCTCCATCACAGCGAGCGCGAGGCTAATGCTCATGCTCCAACCCAGCTTGAAGCGAACCTGCTTCAGGAAGCTCAAAGGTGAAGCTACCCAGGAAAGCGAAGCTACCCGGAAGCAGACTTATAATTCCTCGGCGAACCTATTCCAACAAGAAGGCAGGGTTAAAGGCGAAGTTAAACTCAACTACCAAGGCGACATTCACATTCACATACCATCAATCAAAACAGTTCAAAGTATTTCAGGATCTGAACCATTCCATTATAAATTCACGAAAACTTTGAAGGGGGTCTTGTTAACACTCGAAAAAGACATAACTCCCGCATTCATCTTCAGCCGGTCTGAATAACATTTAACTTATTGTCATCTACAAAAGATAAGACAAAGACAAGCTGATGATCAGAGGTAAGGCAGCAACATGGACATTACTAATCCAGTAAAGCAGATAGTAAGTCAAAGTTGCCTTTGAAGAAGATCTGAGCAGGCCTAGAGACACTAAGTTAGCTCGATACTTAGTCTCACATGAGCTCAAGGGATGAGCTATCGCACGAGAGGCTAAGTTTGCTTAGCTCCACAAGAATTCCATCATAACTCTGCCATGGGCTAACTTATAGCTTCGCCCTGGAGCTTTCTATAACTCCACAGAAAGCTAGCTAATAGCTTCGCTAGATGCTCTGTGGAGCCACAAAAGGTCAACTTATAGCTTCGCTGAGAGCTTACTCTAGCTTCGCCAGAAGCTTCCCTTAGCTCCACTACGAGCTTATTGGATTAGCCCCGCTGCGGGCCTTTTATGGTCACCTTTGACCAATCAAATCTCTATATGAGATCATTTTGATTGAGATCGAATTTGGCAGTTGCTTGCCATGATCTTTTGACTCTCCCAATCAGGTGAGAAGATCAGGGGAGATCTCTCAATTAACTGAAGATGATCAAGGGAGTATCCCTCATTTAGCGGAGCGGGTCAAGAGATTAGCCCTACATGCTATTCCTAGCTTCGCAGAAGCTGTTTCTAGCCTCGCGGCGAGGCTACTTTCCAGATGCAAAACAGATTGACTCAATCTGTTTCCAGATTTTCAGGATGATTATACCCCTGTTTTCCCTATAAATAGCCTACCAGGAGCACAAGGAGGAAAGAGAAGAGACAGGCAAGGATAGAGAGGAGATTGGATCGAGAAGCAGAATCCCTTGCAAGAGGGCTCTACCGATCCTCTGTTCTCCGATTCCCCGAACCAAGCGAGAAGGGAGTCCTATTAGGAGGCAGTTCGATCATCTGATCGATCGCATCGTCAAAGGGATAAAGTGATTACGCGCTGATCAGATTCTTACCGACACATTTCCCCAGAAATCTCAGAGGAGATCTACTTATAAATTTCTTTTGCTTTCTGTAAAGAAATACTTATAATTTCGCTCCTCGAACACTTTTTTTTGTAAGTTTTCCTTTACCCAAATATATGGAAAACATGAGGATGGGTAGATCTTGGTCGTCAGTTTGTCCGCATCTTGTCTTTTGGAAATGTCAACAAGTTAGGATGTTGTTTGGACCGGTTGAAATACCACCAGGGGGAGTTTGTCATTTTGGAGTGTCAACAAAATCCCCTTCAAAGTTTTCATAAATATGCAATGAGATGGTTTAGATTTCAAAATACTTTAAATTGCTTCGATTTGTTGAAGAAAAGATCACTGATACGTGGATTTGAGCTTCGCCGTAACGGCTGGATTCAGTCTCACCTTCAGGGCTGAACTTTAGCCCTGCTTCTAGGCTAGAATAGCCTCACATTTGGGCTAGAATAGGCTAGCCCTTGGGGTAGCCTCGCCTTTGGGCTGGAACAGGCTCGCCCTTGGGGTAGCCTCGCCTGTGGGGCTCTTTTAAGAACCTTCACCTTCAAGGGCAAGTTGATGTTGGCCCAAAGGCCCATCACTCTAGTTTTGATGATGATTAACTCATGTAGTTATTGTACTAATGATCTTGTGCTTATTTAGTTTCAGATATTTGATCAAGATCTTAGTAGGTATTTAGCTTTAACAAATATTTGAAGTCAATTTTTGAAGCTAGCAGTGTTTATTCAAGAGCTCGCGCATCAATATCACATCAAGTACTTAAGAGGAGTCTAGCTCATTGGATCAAGATTTGGACCAAGTCAAGAAAGAGAAGAACATTTTCATGAGAAGATTTTCAATAAGACTTGAGTCATATTTGTTAGTATTAAAATTTATTTTTAGATAAAATGTAAAGGATAGATTAGTTGTGGATTGCTCAAGTTCATACACACACACAAATTTATATGTGTTTTCATAAAACAGTTTTGATTTTGGAAAATACCGTTTTAGTTTTTGAGCGTCAAGTATACATCTTTGTGTTTCATAAATAGAGTTCATCAAAACAAGTTTATATGAGTTTTGGATTTCATCCATACACATTGTTGGTATTTTCCATTGATTTGCAAAGGGAAAAACTTACAATAAAAAGAGTTGAGGAGCTAAATTACAAGTATTCTTAAAAAGATTACAAGTAGATCTCCTCAGAGATTCTGGAGAAGTGTGACGATAGGAGTCTGGTCAGCGCATGACCACTTTGTCCCTTTGACGATGCGAGCGATGAGATTCCTTCTCGCCTGGTTCGGGGAATCAGAGAACAGAAGGTTGGTAGAACCCTCTTGCTACTTCTCAAAATCGCCTTCAATTAGGAATTCCTTCTCGCCTGGTTCCAGAGATTCCTTGAGAAGAAGGTATTAGGGTATCAGCACCCTGATTAAAGAAGCAATTCTCTATAAAGTCTCTGAATTCAAGAACGCACGGTGCGTCGTGAAGAAGTCTCTGCTTGTGGAGTCTTCGTTTACGCCTCTGCGTGGTCTCTACTTCTGGAGGTGCCTCCTTCTCCTTGTGCCCCTGGTGGGCTATTTATAGGGAGAGCAGGGGTATAATTGTCCCTTGAAAATATGAAAACAGATTGAATCAAATCTGTTTAAATCTGGAAAGTAGCCTTGCTGCGAGGCTAGGATCAGCTTCTGCGAAACTAGAAATGGCAGGTCGGTTGATCCTCTTGATCTGTTTTGATCTTTTCCATATCGTTGGAGGATTTCCCCTGATCTTCTTACTCGTTTTAGAAGAGTCAAGAGATTGTGGCAATCACTGCCAAATTTGATCTCAGATTTGATCTTGATTGGATTTGATCTCAATCCTGATTAGATTTAATCTCATCTGGAGATTTAATTGGTCAAAGGTTGACCATATCAGACCCGCAGCGGCGCTGCCCGCTTTGAACTCACAGCGGTGCTGGAGGTAGTATCTGGCGAAGTCAGAGGAAGGCTTCTTCGGCGGAGCTAGATGTCATCTATTGCGAAGCTACCATATACCCTTTCTGCACAGTTGCATGTGGCTTCAGGCGGAGCTGACTCTATTTGTGAAGTTACGCTTTAGCAGTTCAGGCGAAGCTATGAGTTAACTTCTTGACGGAGTTTTGAATGGCTTCAAGGCGAAGTTAGATGATCTTAGCCTCTCAGGCGAAGCTATCCCTTTGGGCTCGTGTGATGCTAAGTGCTAGCATCTTTAGACCTGCTGAGGTCTGTTTAGATACAATCCGGGCTCACTGTCTGCTTGCTGGATCAGTGGAGTCCAAGTTGCTTCTTTGTCCCTCGGAGATGGGTGAAAACTGGTCGTCAGCTTGTCTGTCACTTGTCTTTGTAAATGTCAACAAGTTTAGACATTGTTCAGGCCAGTAAAAATCTTGTCTTTTTTAAGTGTCAACAAGACCTCCTTTAAAGTTTTCAAAAGTCTGCAATGGCTCAGACTTCGAAATACTTTGAACTGCTTTGATCGGTGGTATGTGAAGTACGAATGTCGCCATGGTGGTTGAGTTCAGCTTCGCTTTCAATCCTGCTTTGGGATAGATTCGCCGAAGAATCATGTAGATTTGCGACTCTGTAGCTTCGCGTCTGGGCTTCCTGGAATAAGTTCGCTTCTGGAATATCTGTTTCTTTCCCGAGGCCAACTGCTGTGGGTCAATCACAAGAAGGATTACTTCTTTTTTGAGGTCAGAATGACTTCTCTCGCATTAATCGAGGGAGATATTCTTCCCTTGCGCGTTTTCGAGGGAGGATATTCCCTCTCTTCAAGGCGTCTTCAAGGCGTAATAAACGCCTTTATGAGGGAGAGTGTTTCTTCCTTTGCACGGTTCTAAGGGAAACCGTCTCTTTTCTCAAGGCGCAACAAATGCCTTAAATGTGCTCATGCTCCATGCTTGAGGCAGCAGTGCTTAGGCCATGAGGCCTATAAATAGGACACTTGAGATCCTCTGAAGAGAAGTGATCTGCTCTTCTTCTCTTCTCTTGGTTGAGAGAGATACTCAGATCTCTGAATTAGTGGGGATGCCCACTCTGGTTATTACCCGGCCAAGGACCGGTAAGTCTTGATCATTCAGAGACTTCACCAATAATCTTTTAGGGAGTTCATCTCCCTTAGTTTAGCTTTAGCTTTAATCATCTGCTTCAGGGATTAATTTCCCTTGCTCTCCATTTAACTGATCTGCAGAGAAGGATTTCAGCATAGCTTCCCAGTGAAGCTATCATTTTGACTTGATCAAAGAAAGATCACTGTATGCGTGTTAAGTTTGCTACACAGGCAAAACTCGGGACTTAGTCTCCTCAAAGTTGAGCCAGTCTTGCCATATTGGTGGGGCTAAGACTGCGTCCCTCAGGATCAGTCTGGCTTAGCCATATAGGCGAGGCTAGGACTTGGCATTTGCTGAGCTAGCCCATCATCACTGTGCAAGCGAGGCTATCCTCTGCTTTAACTGAAATCAATACTTGACTGAATGGGATTGCTTCGCCCCAAAGAATTTGACTTAGTGCTTTTGCAGCTTCTCCTGTGTTTAACTGCTAATTTGTTCCGGTTTATATTGCAGCGAGCTATGTTCGCCAATCATGTGACTTGATGAAAGAAACCAGGAAATTTCCTCTTGCTTTTCCAGTTGAGACTTTTACCCTTAAGCAGGAGGAACAAATTGGGGCAGCCGCTGTGCATCCCAGCGGAGGTTGGCAGTCGCTTATCCGAGATGACCCACTTCGAGGTGAGGCTGGTAGTCGCTTATCCGAGATGATCCACTTCGGGAAAGCGGACATCACCTGTAAGGTCGCGGATCTTCCCATTGCCAATTTTCATTAAAGAAGATCCAACCTGCTGGTGGCGATCAATCCTTTGCCTGTTTTAATCAGAGAAGGTTCGGCTTCCTGGTGGCACAATCTGTCCTGGTGGCACCTTCTATCATTATGTGAAGGATTACGGCCTTGTGCAGGAGGAAGGCCTTTCATGTCCAGTTGGTTTGGCTTGAAAGTAGACAAGACCACTTGTATGCCTCTTGAACAAATGATTCTGTTGTATGAAACACAACCTTGATGTAGTATCAATGTACCTCTCCTTTTAAATCAATGAAAGTTCATTTTTTGCTCATTTGATTTTTCTTTGCCTTCATTCCGAATTGGCTCAGCGGAATTAGACTTCGTGCGAGGTTAAAGATAGGATTCCATCTGAAACAGGAATGAGCTTCGGCGAAGCTAGCATATCTGCGAAGTTCGGCCTATGCCTTCAGCAGAGTTAAGGCAATCCTGTTGGCGAAGTCATTGATGTATTGTGCGAAGTCCTCATTTGACTCGTGGCGAAGTTAGCCCCTAGTGGGGCTGAATCAGCGCTTCTCGGGAAGGTGCTTTAGGCGTTGTTTCAAATTAATTTGAAACGACAGCCTGTACTCTTTTCGAGGCATCGTTTCAGGCGATCATCAGCCTATAAAATTCTGATCGGGCTGAGAGAGTATTCGGGACTTCGGAGGAGACAACCAGGCCGCTGCATTAGAGCTTCTGGTAGACCAATTTGAGAGGGACGTAGAAGAATGGCGCCGTCTCAGCCATTCGAACTTGGAGTCTTCGGTTGATGAGCAACTTGCGCACCTTATCGCTCAAATGTATGAAGCCCATCTCGCCGCTCAGGAAGTCGCTAAGGCTATTTCTTTGGATTTGAAATCCTTGGAGACAAGGAAGATAGAGCTCGGGGACGCTATCGATGCTTCTAGCAGTGCTCTTCTTGACGCTGAAGATAAAATTGAAAAGGCCAAGGAGATGATCAGGAAGGCAAATCTTCTCTTATCCAAGACTGAACCTGTACGTCTTGAAGAGATTGTGCGGCTTGAGCAACTCAAGGTTCAGAGTGATGAGCTTTCACGGAAAGAGTTGGCTCAAAGGGCAACCTTGGCTGAAGTTGAATCTTGCTTGGCCCAGATGGCGAGTTTTAATGAGGCTGAGCTAAGGTCGCAGGCACTTGTTAGGCTGCTGATGATAGGGAGACAAGGATGGCCTTCCTTGAAGAACGGATCAGATCTTATGACGTACGCTCGTAGCTTGTAATATGTGTGCCTCCATGTATCCCTTTCTATTTGGAAGCAATAAAAGTAATTTTGTTTTGACTCCCTATCGAATCTCCGACTTGTTTTATCTGCTGAATTGTCGTTTCCAAGTTGTATTGCAGCCACTTGAGAACATAGTCCTTGCTGGATTGAATAATGAGACTTGGCTATCTGCCGGTTCAGAGGTCGCACTGACGTAACCGGTTGAGAAGCCACCAAGCTCAAGATTAGCCTTTGTGGGGCTAAAAGGGTAATACTTGTCTTTTGTAGATGTCAACAAGTACAGGTGAGACCTGTCTTTTGTAAATGTCAACAGGCTCAAGGTTGAGACTTGGCTATCTCCTGGTTCAGAGGTCGCAATGACATAACCGATCGAGACGCCACCAAGCTCAAGGTTGGTGATACTTGTCTTTTGTAAATGTCAACAAGTATCGAGACCTGTCTTTTGTAAATGTCAACAGGCTCGAAATTGAGACTTGTCTTTTGTAAATGTCAACAAGCTCAAGGTTGAGACTTGGCTGTCTGCTGGTTCAGAGGTCGCAATGACATAACCGAATGAGACGCCACCAAGCCAAGGTTGGTGATACTTATCTTTTGTAAATGTCAACAAGTATCGAGACCTGTCTTTTGTAAATGTCAACAGGCTCGAAATTAAGACTTGTCTTTTGTAAATGTCAACAAGCTCAAGGTTGAGACTTGGTTGTCTGCTGGTTCAGAGGTCGCAATGACATAACCGATCGAGACGCCACCAAGCTCAAGGTTGGTGATACTTGTCTTTCGTAAATGTCAACAAGTATCGAGACCTGTCTTTTGTAGATGTCAACAGGCTCGAAATTGAGACTTGTCTTTTGTAAATGTCAACAAGCTCAAGGTTGAGACTTGGTTGTCTGCTGGTTCAGAGGTCGCAATGACATAACCGAATGAGACGCCACCAAGCTCAAGGTTGGTGATACTTGTCTTTTGTAAATGTCAACAAGTATTGAGACCTGTCTTTTGTAAATATCAACAGGCTCGAAATTGAGACTTGTCTTTTGTAAATGTCAACAAGCTCAAGGTTGAGACTTGGCTGTCTGCTGGTTCAGAGGTCGCAATGACATAACCGAATGAGACGCCACCAAGCTCAAGGTTTGTAATGGAATTTGGGAAAGGGTCTCATTTTCACTGGTAGAAACGAGAGAATCACTGTCATAGGTTTAATGTTAACGTAACAGCGAAATGTATATGTGGTCTTACCATTCTATGGATAAGAATTAGTAAGTGATTTTGGAGGGGGAATCAAATGGGAACAGGTCCCTAAGGATTTTTAGCAAATCCCCAGCTGTCAACGGGTTTGATATGCCTTTACCAACTACCGTTTGAGTCGGGCTAGCCATGCTATTCCCCTCAGCATGATGAGTTGTCGAGGACTTATGTTGGGCTTAAAGGCCAACATTTTCCTCTATTCTTAATCGTTAAGGATGTTGGATCATTTGGTTAGCGTATGTGTAACCTTGATTCTCCTTTGGGAGAACCAGTATATGACCAGGTTCCTACTGGTTTATGGTTGCGATCTCGCTTGGAGGAAGAGAAAGGCTCTCTTTGCATGTACCTTGGGTATGAAGGTCTTGATCAGAGGTATGGTGTTAACTTGATCATAAGAAGGGTCCTTAATCAAGGATAGTACTTCTTTAAGAATTTGCCATTGATCGGCATCATGAGTAAATCGCCATCTGAAGTCATAAGGCGGTATGCTCCGTTTGAATAGACTGTTTCTATTACAAACGGTCCTTCCCATTTAGGCTGAAATTTGCCTTTGGTCTTGTGCGTCATAATCATCAGTCGTCTGACGGCTAAAATCAAGTCTCCTTTCTGGAAGACTCTTTGTTTTACCTTCTTATTGAAGGCTTTTAGATTTGAGCTTGATACAACTCGATATGCTATTGAGCTTGTAGTCGCTTCTCATCTAGGGCTTCGAGCTCTTGAAGACGTAATCGATCATTGTCCTCTGATGTGATCTTAGTCATTAGAGCGACTCGCAATGACGGTATCTGGATTTCTAATGGTATGACTGCTTTGTTGGCCCGAAGGCCCATCACTCTAGTTTTGATGATGATCAACTCATGTAGTTACAGTACTAATGATCTTGTGTTTAATTAGTGACAGATTTATGATCAAGATCTTAGTAGGTGCATAGCTTCAACAAAAGATTTGAAGTCAAGTTTTAGAGCCAGCACGGTTTGATCCAAGAGCCATTGGATCGTGTTTGGATCAAGTCAAGAAGATGAGAAGGCTTCAAGTGAAGACTTTAAGAAGATGAAGACTTGAGTCTAGGTTTGTTTTTAGAATATTTTATTTTAGATTAAAATGTAAAGAATAGAATAGTTGGTGGATTGCTCAAGTACATTTACACACACACTCTTGATAGTTTTGTTTTAGAAAGAATTTTTACTTTGAAAAATACATGTTTGGTTTTTGGTATTCTAGTTTATATGTTTTAACCAAAACCATGTTTAGTGTATAATGTCAAAAACATAGATATTTCACCATGTTCGTGTAGTGGATCATATCCATACACTCTATGCTTCAAATGAGTTTAAATATCTTGTTTTTGTATTTGGTGAAGTTTTGGAAAAACAAGTTTTGAAAAATCAAGTTTGGAAAAATATTGTTTTTCATTTGAGCCAATTTTTTCATATTACAAAAATAGTCCAAATCATTTGTAACATGCCTTGATTTTGTGCAAGCATGTTTGTTTATCAAAGTATATTGGTAAAACTATTTTTGTAGATTTTTCATGATTTTATGAGATTTTATGTGAGCCAAAAAGATCAAGTTTTAAATTCCCTTGACTGTGCTGCCTGGCTTCAGCCGGTCGACCGAAGCCTGAAGGCGATCGACCGAGCGGTCGACCGACGTGCACAGGCGTGCACGCCCAATTCTGGCAGGAGGGCCGGTCGACCGACCGGTCGACTGTACAGAGAGACTTGCTCTCTGTATCCTGGCCTCGGTCGACTGACCGGTGTACCGCAGCCCCAACGGTCGGATTTTCTGACCGTTGCCGATCGACCGGGCAGTCGACTGACAGTTCTGTCAGGCCTCCAACGGCTAGTTTTTGGAGCCCTATAAATTGAGGCATTTGGGGGCTGTTTTCTCTAAGATTTTTGGAGAGTTTTTGTGCCAGTTTTTTCCTACTTTTTTAAGAGGTTTTTCTCAACAAAATTGAGAGCTAATACTTTCAATCAAAAGGGGAGTTTATCAAGAGTGTTTAAAAAGTGAATTTCTTGAGTTTTTCTCCATCATCTCTTTCTTAGTTTTCACACACAAACACTTGAGCTATCCATTGACATTCATCCTATAGGAGTGTTGTAGTGAGAGTTCTTATTGGTGATCAAATTGTTTAGATCACCAAGAGATCTTTTCTTGTTTCTTGAGGAGGTGGAGAGTGCGTTCGCGGTGTTTCGAGTTCGTGTGCGAACTTGGTGTTTGAGGTGCGGCCTCGGCGAGCTTGTGGGCTTGCGGTGTGTACGGACTAGAGAGAGTCCAAGGAGTTCTAGTGGGAACTCGTTGTAGGTGTTGCGGCACCGAGTGATCCGGTGGGATCGATTATAGTGGAAATCCTTCGTGTGTTGAAGGCGGGGATGTAGAGCAAGTGTGCTCAAACCTCGAAACAAATCCCTTGTGTTTGCGATTGCTCACTCACTCTCTCTCTCTCTCTCTTTGTCTCTTGTTTATATCTTGTATGCTATTATTGTGCTTATCTTTATATGCTTGATATACATTTGTGCTCATATTGTATATGCTTGGGTTGTTTGCTAACACTTGTATTTAACCAAGAGATCCAACGCGACACCTCAACCCTTATCTAGGGGAATCTAGAGGAGTTAGTCCAGAGCTCTTCACGGGAAATTCGGCTACACTCTTGTGTTATACGTGGTGTTTAGTTTAAATAGTTTATTTAGGTCATAATAGTTTTTAATTCCGCATTATTTAGCATTAAGTGACCATTAGATTAGCCATCACCTATTCACCCCCCTCTAGGTGATCCTACAATTGATATCAGAGCCAAGTGCTCTGAATTTGGGTCTTACAACCTAGAGTTAAAGATTCTCTTTTTAGGCTAATCACTATTTTTTGTACACACCATGGACTTCATGTCACCACCCATGTTTGACATTCTTAGCATCCAAATTTGAAAGGTTAAGATGTCTTTGTACCTCAAGGCCCTAAGCATTCATGTTTATCTTGCCATCACTAATGATGCATATTGTTTAAATGGTAAGAATATTGAGGCTAATACAAAAGTCCTACATGCTTTGAAGAGTAGCCTAGATGATGTTTATTTATCTAGGATTGCTAACATTGATTCGGCTTTTGTAGCTTGGAACACCCTCACCTCCCTTGGCGAAAAAGATCAATACTATGCGGGGAGCGACTCGGATGTTGGAAGCAACACTTCCGACTTGTGCTATATGGTCCAAGGGAATAACTCCCTTGAGGTAACTACCGAGTCCGATGTAGAAGAGGATGTTGATATGTCATATGATGAGCTTACATATTTTTGTCAACAATTACTTGAAAAATATGACATACTTAGAAAAGATAATAAAAATTTAAAAAAGAAATTTGATTGCATGCTTAAGGAAAATGATTCTTTTAAAAATAATATTGCATGTTTAGAAAAAGAAAAAGAAGATTTGAAAAATGAGAATGTTTCCTTGCTTTCCAAATTAAATACTCTTTGTGAAGGAAACACTAGTTTGAAAAATAAAATTGTCTTGGTGGAAAAACAAAAGGAAATTGCTTTTCAAGAAAATACTACTTTGAAAAGAAAAATTTTGATAATGAAAAAGAAAAAGTTTCTAAAAAGAAAAAGACTTTTGATCATGCTTTACATGCCACAACTTCTATTGATCAAAATGAAGTTAAATTTTTGAAAAAGAAAATTGATTGTTTGAGCTCTACTTTGAGCACATGTGCATTTAATCACAATAGATTGGAGTCTTTGTTTTCAAAGAAACAAACTCCACATGTTCATGCACATCATCCTCGTCATGCATATGCTTATGTTGCACGTCATGATCATACTCACACACATAAGCATCCTAAGGTGTACAAGTGTACACATTGTGGCCGCAAAAGCTATTTAGCAAAATTTTGTTTTGATAAGATAAATGATTTAAATTTTGCTAAGAAAAATGTTTAGGTCCTTTATAAGACTAACCCCCAAGGACCCAAAAGAAAATGGGTACCAAAGTCCCTACATTTTGTATTTGATGTAGGTGAGGGCTCTCACACGACGTGAGAAGGATGGTGCCTTGATGGTGGATGCACATGGAGTCGATGGACATATTTTTGATGCATCGCTATCAAGGAAGTTTGGTTGGACAACCACCATGTTTTGGAGATTTGGAGTAGTTCCTTGGCTTGGTAACTATTTCTAAAACTCCTACTTTATTTACATGTTTTTCACTTTGATAATATCATTTAGCATGTTCATGTTTTAGGTTTTGTGCTTCATGTGGTAAATACTAGTTTAAATGTAGTTTTTATTAAAACTTGGAATTATACATGTACAAGTAGTGAGCAACAAATGATTCTTATATGTTTGCACTTCATGCTCATTTGTACCCACTATATGCACATGTATAGCCTAGTTTTGATGATTCTTTTATTTATACTTGTTTTGCCAATTTTCATGTTTTACTTCATGTATATGTAATTTTTATTCAAATCTAATAAATATACATGTATACCCGTGAGTCTCTTGCCTTCATGCAAATACCTTTAATAGACTCTTTTATGTTTGGGATATGTATGCATATTGTTAGATTTAGATAAATCATACATATACCTAGAAGTTTGTTTTATTTTAATGAAAAATAAATTTTCATGTTTGGTTTGATAAAATAAAATGAATAATTTGTTTTGATCATTTTGAGCTTCATTGACTATTTTCATGAAAATGCTAGTTACATGATTTTTGAACACTCACACCTTATTTGTTTATTCATGACTTTGTTTCATGATTATTTTTGAGCTTTACGGACCATGAGTGCTTGAATTTTTGTGTATTCAGTATGATTCATGAAAAACATATGATTTGGTTTCATGTTTTTAAAGGATCTTTAACTAGTTTTTCAAAAATTAATTTAACTAGTTACTTATTCTTCAATGTTTTATGAGTTATACACATGATCCTATTATTGTTTCAATTGGTATCATTGAATCATTTCAATTGGTATCAATTTGATTCCATTTTTGTATATTCTCAAATTTTGTTTTCTTATATATGTATGTATCAATTTCAATTGGTATACTCATTTTTCATACATATATATGAGTTATTTGTGCTTGAGTTAAAATTGTTTTATATGTTTAAATCACAAAGTTATTTATGATAAGAAAATAAAAATTTTAAGAAAAAATTCTCAAGATTTGTTTTATTGAGAAAATTTAAAATTTTGTTTTTATAAGAAAAATCAAAAGATTTTTGAGTTGTATTGCCTATATGCAAGGAGAGCTTAACATCTCTTCTACATATAGATTCATGTTGAGTGTATTGTATATTGAGGAGCTTGACAACTCTTCTTTATGTGATACACGTGTGAAGGGGGAGCTTCACATCTTCTCTTATGCATTACATAATATGTGTTATGTGAATTGGGGCTTGTCATCCCTTCTTCATGTATTGCATATGTGTAGGGAAGCTAACTTAGCGTCTTCCTCTTCATAAATGTATATCGCATATAATCCTTTATTGATTGATTTATGTTTACCCCTTCATTGGTTCCTTGTTTCGGACAAAAAGGGAGAGAAAATTTATTTATTGGTTTTGTTTTTACTTTAACCCTTTTGTTGATGATTGACAAAAAGGGGGAGAAGTATTTGAGATATATGTATGTTTTCCTTACTTAAGGGGGAGAAGTACATGTTTTCCTTGCTTAAGGGGGGTAGTATTTGTGTTTATGCATATATGTTTTATTTTGCAAATAGGAGAAAAAGATTTTGTGATTTTGTTTTATGCTTGATTAGCATGTTTACTCCTTCATTTGCATACATGTTTATGAGCATACATTGCATATTTATTATTTATTTGTGATGCAAGAGTTAAGGGGGAGCTTCTTTGAAGCTTTACTTTAATCCATGCATATATAACTTCATGAGTTTTGTCATCATCAAAAAGGGGGAGATTGTTGGCCCGAAGGCCCATCACTCTAGTTTTGATGATGATCAACTCATATAGTTATAGTACTAATGATCTTGTGTTTAATTAGTGACAGATTTATGATCAAGATCTTAGTAGGTGCATAGCTTCAACAAAGGATTTGAAGTCAAGTTTTGGAGCTAGCACGGTTTGATCCAAGAGCCATTGGATCGTGTTTGGACCAAGTCAAGAAGATGAGAAGGCTTCAAGTGAAGACTTCAAGAAGATGAAGACTTGAGTCTAGGTTTGTTTTTAAAAGATTTTATTTTAGATTAAAATGTAAAGGATAGAATAGTTGGTGGATTGCTCAAGTACATTTACACACACACTCTTGATAGTTTTGTTTTAGAAAAGAATTTTTACTTTGAAAAATACATGTTTGGTTTTTGGTATTCTAGTTTATATGTTTTAACCAAAACCATGTTTAGTGCATAATGTCAAAAACATAGATATTTCACCATGTTGGTGTAGTAGATCATATCCATACACTCTATGCTTCAAATGAGTTTAAATATCTTGTTTTTGTATTTGGTGAAGTTTTGAAAAAATAAGTTTTGAAAAATCAAGTTTAGAAAAATACTGTTTTTCATTTGAGCCAATTTTTTCATATTACAAAAATAGTCCAAATCATTTGTAACATGCCTTGATTTGTGCAAGCATGTTTGTTTATCAAAGTATATTGGTAAAACTATTTTTGTAGATTTTTCATGATTTTATGGATTTTATGTGAGCCAAAAGACCAAGTTTTAAATCCCCTTGACTGTGCTGCCTGGCTTCAGCCGGTCGACCGAGCGGTCGACCAAAGCCTGAAGGCGGTCGACCGACGTGCACAGACGTGCACGCCCAGTTCTGGCAGGAGGGCCGGTCGACCGTCCAGAGAGCTCTGCTCTTTGGAAAGGCCCCGGTCGACCGACCGGTCGACCGGACAGAGAGACTTGTTCTCTGTATCCTGGCCTCGGTCGACCGACCGGTCGACCGCAGCCCCAACGGTCAGATTTCTGACCGTTGCCGGTCGTCCGGGCGGTCGACCGACAGTTCTGTCAGGCCTCCGACGACTAGTTTTTGGAGCCCTATAAATTGGGGCATTTGGGGGCTGTTTTCTCTAAGATTTTTGGAGAGTTTTTGTGCCAGTTTTTTCCTACTCTTTTAAAAGGTTTTTCTCCACAAAATTGAGAGCTAATACTTCCAATCAAAAGGGAAGTTTATCAAGAGTGTTTAAAAAGTGAATTTCTTGAGTTTTCCTCCATCATCTCTTTCCTAGTTTTCTCACACAAACACTTGAGCTATCCATTGACATTCATCCTATAGGAGCATTGTAGTGAGAGTTTTTATTGGTGATCAAAGTGTTTAGATCACCAAGAGATCTTTTCTTGTTTCTTGAGGAGGCGGACGAGTGCGTTCGCGGTGTTTCGAGTTCGTGTGCGAACTTGGTGTTTGAGGTGCGGCCTCAGCGAGCTTGTGGGCTTGTGGTGTGTACGGACTAGAGAGAGTCCAAGGAGTTCTAGTGGGAACTCTTTGTAGGTGTTGCGGCACCGAGTGATCCTGTGGGATCGATTATAGTGAAAATCCTTCGTGTGTCGAAGGCGGGGATGTAAAGCAAGTGTGCTCGAAACTCGAAACAAATCCCTTGTGTTTGCGATTGCTCACTCTCTCTCTCTCTCTTTGTCTCTTAGTTATATCTTGCATGCTATTATTGTGCTTATCTTTATATGCTTGATATACATTTGTGCTCATATTGTATATGCTTGGGTTGTTTGCTAACACTTGTATTTAACCAGAGAGCCAACGCGGCACCTCAACCCTTATCTAGGGGAGTCTAGAGGAGTTAGTCCAGAGCCCTTCATGGGGAATTCGGCTGCACTCTTGTGTTATACGTGGTGTTTAGTTTAAATAGTTTATAGGTCATAATAGTTTTTAATTCCGCATTATTTGACATTAAGTGACCATTAGATTAGCCATCACCTATTCACCCCCCTCTAAGTGGTCCTACATGCTTCACATCCGTACACCAGGGAAAAAGGTGTATTGCTTGTAGGGGTCCGAACCGTGGTTCGGTAGGCCCAAAGACATTCACCAAGCTTTTCGTCCCAATCTCGCTTATTCGAGGAGACGAACTTCTTGAGTAATTTGATGATCATTTTGTTGAATGCTTCCGCCAAGCCATTAGCGGCGGGGTTATAGGCAGTCGAAGCCACATTCTAAATTCGGTATTTATCGCAGAACCGATAGAATACTTGGCTTATGAATTGGGGACCATTATCATGGATGATCCGCCTAGGGACACCAAACCGATGGATGACATGGTGTTTGATGAAATTCACCACGTTAGAGGTTTTGACTTCAACCAGTGGTATGGCTTCTGCCCACTTTGAAAAGTAATCAGTTATTGCCAGGATAAACCGGTGACCTCTTGTCGAAGAAGGGCTGATTGGCCCTACGACGTCGATTCCCCATGCTTCGAACGGCCATGAAGCAACAGTTGGGTGGAGTAACTCCGAAGGCTGGTGTATGAAGTCCGCATGAATCTGGCATGCTTTACACCTTCGTGCGTATTGGATAGCATCGGCTATCATGGTTGGCCAATAATATCCAAGCCTATGCAATCTGTCTTTAAGTTTTGGATCTGGCTGATGAGCTCCACAAATGCCGTCGTGTGCTTCTTTAAGTACTTCCTGCGCCTCTGAATTAGAAAGGCAATGGAGGAGGACACCGTCGTACGAACGACGGTAAAGCGTTTTCAGAGTCGGATCGTAGTAGAAACGGAGAGACCTTCCTCTGATAGATGCCGCTTCTTTAGGATCGTCTGGCAGCAGACCATGTAAAGCATAGTCGATGAGTGAAAATCGTCAATCTCTTGGCTCAAGATCCGTTGAGATATTATAGACTTCTCGGGTTCTTAACATATGCTTAGAGCATACAAGATGTCAAGTTGCCACTGTGAGGTGATACTCGGTGTCGGCTGGCAAGGCTAGTGTTGTTGCTAATACAGCAAGAGCGTCCGCCTTGGTATTTTGAGGTCGAGATACGTGCCCAATGTAGAAACCTTCAAATAGGTTAGCCAATTCGATGGCTGTGTGGTAATAAGTCACCAAATGCTCATGGCGAACTTCATATTCGCCTTTAACCTGATTAATAATCAGTTTTGAATCACCGTAGGCTTCAGGGTAGCGTACCCCCATTCCATGGGCGAGCTGAAGACCAATGAGCAGAGCATTATATTCTGCTCAATTGTTGGAGCATGACTCTGTCAGGGAGAATGCTCTGGGAAGGACATGATTCTGTGGGGAGATGAACACAACCCCAACTCCGGCAATAATCTTGCCTTTAGGGCCTATTCGTGATGCCCCATCGAAGAACATCTGCTACACTTCCTCTTCTGAGGTTGCGTTAGACTCGAAGACTTCATCTGGAATATCTTCGTGAAGTTTTGAGTGTTCCGGAACTGGATGAGCGGCCAAGAACTCTGCAAGGGCCTAGCCTTTAACCGCCTTTTGTGGGGTAAAGATCATGTCGTATTGAGACAAAAGAAGCGTCCATTTAGCTAATCTTGAGTTCAATGATCCTGGCTTCATCATGAGAAGGCGCAAAGGATCACTCTGGAGATGACATGTATGGTTTGGCCAACCAAATAATGTCGTGTCTTTTGAACGGCAAAGACAAGAGCTAAACACTCTTTCTCGATAGGATTATAACGAGATTCCGCCCCTATCAGAGTCCTGCTTAGATAATAAATGGCCTGCTCGTGACCATTGTCGTCCTTTTGAGCGAGGAGGGCACCAAGAGAATGGTCCAGAGCTTTCGCATAAAGCAAGAATGGCTTCCCTGATGTAGGGGCCACTAAGACTGGAGGCTTCGTGAGGTATCTCTTGATGTCTTCATAAGCTTCTTGACAAGCTTGATCCCATACGAAGGAAGCACCCTTTTTCATGAGTCGTGTGAACGGCTGACAACGGCCTGAAAGCTTTGCGATAAACCTTCTGATATACGCCAATCTTTCTTGCAGGCCTCTAAGCTCTTTGAGGTTCCTCGGTGGATGCATGCTTTGAATGGCCTTGACTTTGTCTGGGTCAAGATGAATCCCTTTTGACGTAACAATGAACCCAAGGAACTTGCCACTTGACACTCCAAGAAGAATTTTGTCGGATTCATTTTCAGTTGATGAGCCCGCATTATGTCGAACATCGTTCTCAGATCGCGGAGATGGTCATCCTTATTGCCTTTTGACAGCAATGTTGTCGACATAGAATTCCACCATTTTTCTAAGATGGTCGCGGAAGATTGTACTCATTGCCCGCTGATAGGTTGCTTTGGCGTTCTTCAGCCCGAAGGGCATTACGGTGTAGCAGTATACCCCCAAGGGTGTTCGGAACGAAGTATGCTTCTCATCGTCGGGGTACATTTTAATCTGATTGTATCCTGAAAAGCTGTCCATGAAAGACATTCTTTCGAATCCACATGTATTGTCAATCATGACATCTGTGATGGGCAGTGGAAATTCGTCTTTAGGACAGGCTACATTGAGATCACGATAGTCGATGCAGATCCGTATCTTCCCGTTCTTCTTGAGGACGGGAACGATATTAGCAACCCAATCTGGATGTTGTTCCTCCCGAATGAAGCCACATGCAATGAGCTATGGACTTCGGCCTCAATAGCTTCCATAATGTTTGGGCAAAACCGACGTTGTTGCTGCTTGACTGGCTTGGCGTCGGGCTTGATGATCAGACGGTGCATGGCGACTTTGGATCGAGTCCGGGCATGTCTTCGTAGCTCCATGCGAAGACGTCTATATACTACTTTACGAGTATTATCAATTCTTCCTTTCTGTAAGTGATAAGCTTTCACTTATGAAGATGGGCTTAGGGTGATCTTAACTACCCAAGTTGACCTGCATCACCTTGTCTTCGGTAGGTGGCTCGCGTAGTTCGAATCGCTTTCCCATTGGAGTCGAATTGCTGGCCCATGGTTCCTCATCAGTAGCTCTGCAGGCTCCAATTGACTGCTTGAAGTCATATTAACGGTGAGGTTTTCGAACACATTCCACACTAACATCTGAGTCCCACTCGGAGGATGAGGCTGAATGTGATGGAATTGGTTCATCGTCTGTGAATTGAACCGTTGCTGACGATGGGTGTAACGTATCCCAACCCCCTGCGTGTACTATCATAGTAATTTGCAGGCTTCCCTTTTGGCACAAAGTTATGCAGCAAGCTACGCCTTCCTTTTCCAAAATTCATGCCTTCTCCATGCTTTAGGTCGTATCCCATTTTCTTCATAATATGGCGTGTTGGTCGCGCGTAATGGAAGAATTGTGGAGTGTCTGAGTCCGAACTTGAATCTGCGGTTATGGGTCCCCATGGTTGGGTTCTACCGAAATTATCAGTAATTGACCTTCTTTGGACGGAGGATCACTAGCGTGCCCCTTCTATAGCTTCCATGGGTGTACTGGACACACTTGGTTAATGCAAAGGCATGTGCAGAGAAGAGCTATACGTAATGGATTCAAACAGCCAACACTCGCAGGATAATCGAAAGAAATATTATCATTAATTACCCATTCACCTTCATCACCAGAAGGAGTATTACATTGATGGAGTATTACATTTGGGATTATTAAGACATGTTATAATTGGTTCACCAATCAAAATGGCTGGCATGCCTGCTTCGGATTCTGAATCCGCCTCATTGCCACTTTCATATCATCTGGCAATGGTTCTTTGGGTGTTTCACCGGCCTCTTGATACAGGAGAGCATCAGTGAAGTAATTTTCCACCCCTTTGAATGGTTGCTTTTCAGTAAAGACAGTTCGTACTGTCGTGTCATCTTCGATATATTTGAAGCAGTGGTGCAGAGTGGAGGGAACGATCCAGTGGCGTGGATCCATGGTCATCCTAGCAACAGGTTATATGATGTGTGTCGGCGTCAATGACATAGCATGTCACTTCTGACTTCAGGCTCCGATTCGGCAACGGAGTCGAATCTTTCCAAGTAGATGACTACTCCCGGCATTGAAACCGTATATTGTTGTGGTGGTTGCGGACAACCTATACAGCGGTATACCGAGGAATTAAAGTAACCTTTTGGGGATGATGCTGAGTGCGGACCCCGGGTCGACTTGTACTCTTTCAATGCACGTTGAACCGATATATCCGGTGTAGTACAGAGGTCGATCGTGCTTGTTATCTTTGAGAAGCGTATCTTCCGCTGTGAAGGTAATAGCGGGGACCTTTGATTGTACATGATGACACTCTGGGCAAGAAGACTGAGCGTCATCGTTAGGGACCTCTGGCATACATGTCAGGAATGATTCTGAATTAGCCAGCGCATCCCTAAGTGCTTCTCTTGTCTCTTTTGAGAGACGAAGGAGCTCGTGTATTGTAATACGAGCTGGGATATTAGCCAGCTAAGCCAATATGTCAAAACGAAAGGGCATGTCAAGCCCTGGGCCTGAAGGTTTCTTCAGGGCGTGGTCGAACCGGACTTCCTTAGGTTTCTCCTTTCCCTTGGTTGAACTGGAGCGGATGCTGGTATTTGTACTGACGTTGTTTGCTGTTGTATCTCGTCAGTAGACTTCTCATACTGCCTTAAGTATGATTTTTCAGATCGGGTGCCCGTCGGCTGAGATACGCGGCTACGTTGTGCCAGCATGCTTTTCTCCTTCTGAATCACTGAGGGAAGCTGACGTAAGATTGCCGTCGTCTGGCATGATGGAGATGACATTGCAAGATTTACCCTTTGACTTGGGCCTCTTTGAATCCCACTGCATGTCTTGGACGAGGTCTGGCGTATCCACATGATTTCCCTGTCTCCAATGTTAAGGGAACAAGACCCTTATTATCTTGAGTTTTATCTGGAGGATGCTTGACTTCCAACCGTGGTGCAGGTACTGGATAAGTCCCATCAGGAATTGTAACCTTTGGGGTTTTGCCGAACTCGAGGGTCACCATATTGGCAGTGACTTTCTTCTGCTCTGACTTTAGTGTCAGGACTCTAGCCTCGATCAAGGCCTGGATTTTGTCCTTGAGGACATAGCACTTGTCGGTAGGATGGTGAATCATCCTGTGATAGAGACAGTATTTGGGGTCGTTTACGCGTCCTATCTCATTGGGACGCCGAGCATCTGGCAGCTTCATTTATTCCCTTTGTGAAGCAAATGGAATATCGTGACCACCTGATCGTCTCTGAAGGAGTACTGTTTGGAGGAAACTTAGACTCCTGATTATTGAAGCCGCTCTTTTTGGCTTTTGGCTGCACGTCCCCGGACAATTCTACGGACATAGTCTCTTTCCCTTTGGCTTGAGAAGACTGCGCCATGTCGCTACGTCCTTTATTGTTCATACCCCATTTGCCTTTGGGGGCAGATGGTTCGAACTTTTAGCCGACTTTTTGGCTATCTCAGCTTGTTCGTGAAATCACCTAGAGGGGGGGGTGAATAGGTGATAATGCTAATCTAATGAACTTAATGCGGATTTAAAAACTAATTGCAATTAACAAGAGATGCACACTCAAACAAGCCAAGCAAATAAATATGAATGAACAATATGAATTGATGCAAGGCAAAATATATATAGAGAGAGAGAGAGTAAGAGCCAAGGGATCAAGCGCAAATAACAAGATATGTTTCGAGGTTCGAGCACCCAGCTCTACATCCCCGCCTTCACACAGAAGGATTTCAAGTCCACTAGCTTGTCCACAAAGGACTCCCACAAAGGGAACCTCCACTGAGGATTTGGGGCAATAACAATTACAAGGAGTACCCAACTCCTCTCCTTACAAACACAACCTCCTCCTTGAGTGTAACGCCCCGATCTTAAAGATACGGAGACGTTATGGCGACGCATATACGCGAGGTAAAATACCCCTCGTATACGCGCTAAGCCTAAATTGTAACCTGAACAAGTTATAAATCGGAAGCATAATGATCAATGAACACTGCAGTAATACATATAAGACCACACATGATAGCAATGAATAACGGGAAGAAAATGATAGCTGAATAGAAGTCAAAGGTGATATACAGGAATCAAAGAATAATAACAAGAATGAAATGCAAGTATACCAGGATCAAGAGGAGAGGACCCAAGCTCCTCGCAGGGCGTACCGTCTCATCGAACACCTGCACATTAGAACAATCGTCCTATAGCTGGACGTGCAAATCCAGGGTCGTCAGAACGCGACCATAATGAGTGTGTGTGTAAAGGGGAAACAGCTCGTGCAGAAGAAACCATGTGCATATATAATAGTAAGAACAACTGCAGATAGAAAGACTAAATAACACAATAAATAACTGAACAGTAACACATATGATAAAAACATGAATACAGGTAGTAGACAAATGGCACAACTGTACATATGCAATCAATGTCAAGGCGTATAATTATCACATGTCACTAAGCTGGTATCCAAGTTTAGTCATAAGTCTGGTCCGGTTACAATCATACGTCTATCATAGTAATATAAATAGATATACAATCAGGTGATTACGGTCAGTCACAAAGCATCAACAGTTTATTATTAATTATGTCAGTGAACACCAATTGTCACATGTATAGACGCATCCCATACTACGCCTACCACACATGCCAATCGATGCCCTTAAGTTATTGAAAATGATCGGTTGGAGACATTGTCCATGCTTTAGGTGGGTCCCGTACATACCCGGGACCACGGCCCAGACTCCTGGCGCTGAACCAGAACCTACCGCCAGGTAGTCAAGAAATGTAAACAGGAACAGGTACATGTATAAACATGTATAACAGGAAACATGACGGGGTGCCAGTCACCCCACGGGAACCCTGCAGTGGAACCCTCTTTCGGCTGCGCAACCTAAATCCTAGGTCCACCCAAAATACGACGCTGTCTCCTCCATCAATCCCCAATCCCAGTGCAAGTTGTTTGTTATCATGTTTTAGTTTATCAAGATTATTTAGTATACATGTTACTTAAATCTCTGGGATGACTCAGTGGTAATCACGGTAACAATATCAACATGTGAAAGTCAGGGTACCGGTATAACAGGAGTATAACATGTCAAGTGATAGGATACCGGTATAACAGGTATATATGTAACAAGTAAACATGCGGGTGTTGTTACCGTATAATAATATTTTCCCAGCAAATTCAGTAACATGAACATGATAGTTGTCAGATAGATATCAAGAATATAGTCAGTCAAGTTTCTCAGGTAAATCAAGATATCCAGGCTGAGTAACAACCTACTGTCAAGAATAGAACAACCAGTCAAAGTATACTATACTCAGATTCCCAAGACCATCCAAATCACCACTCAACTAAAATAGTAACATCTAAATACTGATCAATATCAATGTTGATAACATAAATCTCAGTTCGACTTAAACTCCAACTAAGTCCATATACTGATCCAAGCATCAAGTAACCCGATCTCTACCATCATAACCAGTCCCACATCAATATCTGAATGAATCATCACTCAAGCTATTATCAATGAAAGAATAACAAGCTGGAAAGTCCTCTACATGAAATATATCATATGTCCTCCATAACTCTAGTTCAGTACAACTCACAGTCCAACACTGAATAAGTTCATGTACCAATCCAATCGTCATAATCTTTTAGTAAAGTAAGATCACATCCAATATATCCTCGATCAGCTACTCTATAGAATAACTACTACTGATACTTAACATCAACGACATATCATCTAATGAATCTCAAATGCCAACAACGTCAATCTCATCTCAAAACAAGTCAAACTCCATATAAGAAATATAGATTCTGGATAACCTCTAACTCAAGATCAATCTAAATCACAACTCAACTAAATTAATCATATCTGATATGACCTCAATATTCAACTAATAAAGTCATGTCTAATTACCGAACATCATTCAATGTAAATAACATACGTTCCGGATCAATCCAAAGTCATCATATCCAACTCACATTCCCAACAGTTACAGGATCGTCAAGTTCCATTACACATCTAGTAATCTGATTCAATAATCGTCATTCCAACATATAACAATATCCAGTATTAGTCATCTCACTTTAACATACAACTCTGATCCCCAATCCTCAAGAGTTCACATTTCTATTAAGGTCGATTACCAGTTCCCAATACTTGGCAACATATCTAATCCATGCATATAAGATCTATTAGGTCAAGTCATTACCACCAACATCCATCTCTTGATATCATATACATCTATCAACAACTAATACATAATCCATGGGTGAAGTCCACAATCCATCAAGTAACCATACACAGCTGACAGACTCATATTAGTCGACTAAGGCTATATACAAGTCGACTAGGGGAAAGTATAGTCGACTAATCAAGTGGGCCAAGTCGACTAACTCCCCTGCCAGAATAGAAATCAGAGATACACCATCACTTATTCTTCTCATACTCTCTCCAGTACTTATATACTTTTCAACACACATGACTACACTAGAAATCTAAGCATTCATATGGTAATTAAAGGATTCCAACATCATAGATATGCATCTCCTGTTTCTATGCATTCATCATATAAAATAAAGGGAATGATAAATCCACTATCATACTAAGAGATCTCCATACATAACATATAATCTAAGTATTCTACTCAACAATTATATAACACATACAATAATAGTTGCAATCACTTAATAAAGGAGAGAAGGAGGAAGAGACACTCACATTGGGGAAACTGCGCGTTACCGGCGAGTCGCCGTTACGGTCGCCGTGGCACCGCTCTGCGCTGTCGGACTACATAGGACGGTAGCCAGGGTCCTGGGGAAGACCTGGCTGCAATCCGGAGGTCTCGCGCTCGCCGGAAGGGCCTGGAATCGCCGCTCGCCGCTGCTTGTGCTACTGGTCTGAAACTGGATCTGTTGTGCGCGTCGTCGGGCGAGTCGCTGCCATGGACGCTGTGGTGCGATTCCTCGCCAACGGACTGCATGGGGGGTGGCCAAGACACTGGGGAAGGTCACCGTACTGGTCTCCGGCGACGGGATGGCGTGGATCGGGAGAACGACCAGCTCGCTCGCTGCTGAAAATACAGATCTGCTGCTGGGCGTTTGCTGTCGTCCTGCTGTGCCACAGCAGCTGTCCTGCTGTCGTGGTTGGCCGAGGAGAAGAGGGGACCTGCTGGAAGTGTCCGGCCTGGACTGGTGGAGGTCTGGGCGGCCACGGTTTGCTGCTCCTGTTGCTGTACCTGGCGCAAGAAGGCAGGGAAGGGGGCTGCCGTCTCGCCGTGTGCAGATTTGCTGGAGGTGGTGCTCGCTGATCTGCTGTTGCCGCATGGGGTGCTGCTGGATCTCTGGGCTGGTCTGCTGGTGCACATCTGGCCTGGAAGAACTCGCTGGATGGTGGGGAGGAGCACACGGCAAAGGGGATACCAAATAGGGGTTGCTGCTAGAGTTGTCGGCATGGCTGTGTGGTGTTTGGGGCTCACGGCAAAGGGAGGATGCAGCTGGGCGCTGGTCTGCAAGGGGACTCACGGCAGGTTTGGAGAGGGAAGTGCGGCTGTGAGGGGGAGAGAAGTTAGATTAGGGTTAGGGCTAGGTTAGCAATAGGATTATCTATATATATAAGGGTATTGGGTAATGGGTTTAAAAGGTATGGGTTTAACAAATGGGCCACCAAGGGGATTGGGCTAAGGAGAAAGAAAAATCAATAATATGAACACTAATAATAGTAGTAACAAAATACTAATAATAATAATAACATCTAATAACAATAATTATAATATGTACTTATAACAAGTGCAATAATAATAAACAATACATGTATACAGTACAAAAATATTATCACTTACTACTAAAATGGTATTATGGAATAGGATATTACATTCTACCCACCTTAATAAAAATTTCGTCCTCGAAATTTCAATAAATTGGGGAATGATACAAATCAAGTTAGGAAAAAGATGAAGCTTCCACACCACTTCTCACTGCATCAAGACTTCACCACGCTTCCGCTGCGCGCTCTGATTTTCGGTACGGCTTCAACAAGAGTAACCAATCTCAAGAGATAGAATCAGGAGGAAAGAATAGAAAGAAGAATGAAATCAAGATGGACATCCAAATTACTCTAAATGAAGTGTTGGAATCATGAATTTCAACAGGTCAAGAACGGAATTCCAAAGGGAGGACGATCAATTCCAAATGGAGTCAATATTATCACGTGAATAGTATATGTATATTGCAGTGTCAACATAACTGTCTCAGATTACAGGTAGGAACTAGGTCTCTTTTATGTCGAACCTAGGCTCTGATACCACTCTGTAACGCCCCGATCTTAAAGATACGGAGACGTTATGGCGACGCATATACGCGAGGTAAAATACCCCTCGTATACGCCTAAGCTTAAATTGTAACCTGAACAAGTTATAAATCGGAAGCATAATGATCAATGAACACTGCAGTAATACATATAAGACCACATGATAGCAATGAATAACGGGAAGAAAATGATAGCTGAATAGAAGTCAAAGGTGATATACAGGAATCAAAGAATAATAACAAGAATGAAATGCAAGTATACCAGGATCAAGAGGAGAGGACCCAAGCTCCTCGCAGGGCGTACCGTCTCATCGAACACCTGCACATTAGAACAATCGTCAATAGCTGGACGTGCAAATCCAGGGTCGTCAGAACGCGACCATAATGAGTGTGTGTGTAAAGGGGAAACAGCTCGTGCAGAAGAAAACATGTGCATATATAATAGTAAGAACAACTGCAAATAGAAAGACTAAATAACACAATAAATAACTGAACAGTAACACATATGATAAAAACATGAATAAGGTAGTAGACAAATGGCACAACTGTAAATATGCAATCAATGTCAAGGCTTGTAATTTATCACATGTCACTAAGCTGGTATCCAAGTCTAGTCATAAGTCTGGTCCCGGTTACAATCATATGTCTATCATAGTAATATAAATAGATATACAATCAGGTGATTACGGTCAGTCACAAAGCATCAAACAGTTTATTATAATTATGTCAGCGAACACCAATTGTCACATGTAATAGACGCATCCCATACTACGCCTACCACACACATGCCAATCGATGCCCTTAAGTTATTGAAATGATCGGTTGGAGACATTGTCCATGCTTTAGGTGGGTCCCGTACATACCGGGACCACGGCCCAGACTCCTGCGCTGAACCAGGACCTACCGCCGGGTAGTCAAGAACATGTAAACAGGAACAGGTACATGTATAACATGTATAACAGGAAACATGACGGGGTGCAGTCACCCCACGGGAACCCTGCAGTGGAACCCTCTTTCGGCTGTGCAACCTAAATCCTAGGTCCACCCAAAATACGGACGCTGTCTCCTCCATCAATCTCCCAATCCCAGTGCAAGTTGTTTGTTATCATGTTTTAGTTTATCAAGATTATTTAGTATACATGTTACTTAAATCTCTGGGATGACTCAGTGGTAATCACGGTAACAATATCAACATGTGAAAGTCAGGGTACGGTATAACAGGAGTATAACATGTCAAGTGATAGGATACCGGTATAACAGGTATATATGTAACAAGTAAACATGCGGGTGTTGTTACCGATATAATAATATTTTCCCAGCAAATTCAGTAACGAACATGATGTTGTCAGATAGATATCAAGAATATAGTCAGTCAAGTTTCTCAGGTAAATCAAGATATCCAGGCTGATAACAACCTACTGTCAAGAATAGAACAATCCAGTCAAAGTATACTATACTCAGATTCCCAAGACCATCCAAATCACCACTCAACTAAAATAGTAACATCTAAATACTGATCAATATCCAATGTTGATAACATAAATCTCAGTTCGACTTAAACTCCAACTAAGTCCATATACTGATCCAAGCACAAGTAACCGATCTCTACCATCATAACCAGTCCACATCAATATCTGAATGAATCATCACTCAAGCTATTATCAATGAAAGAATAACAAGCTGGAAAGTCCTCTACATGAAATATATCATATGTCCTCCATAACTCTAGTTCAGTACAACTCACAGTCCAACACTGAATAAGTTCATGTACCAATCCAATCGTCATAATCTTTTAGTAAAGTAAGATCACATCCAATATATCCTCGATCAGCTACTCTATAGAATAACTACTACTGATACTTAACATCAACGACATATCATCTAATGAATCTCAAATGCCAACAACGTCAATCTCATCTCAAAACAAGTCAAACTCTAATATAAGAAATATAGATTCTGGAAACCTCTAACCAAGATCAATCTAAATCACAACTCAACTAAATCAATCATATCTGATATGACCTCAATATTCAACTAATAAAGTCATGTCTAATTACCGAACATCATTCAATGTAAATAACATACGTTCCGGATCAATCCAAAGTCATCATATCCAACTCACATTCCCAACAGTTACATGATCGTCAAGTTCCATTACACATTTAGTAATCTGATTCAATAATCGTCATTCCAACATATAACAATATCCAGTATTAGTCATCTCACTTTAACATACAACTCTGATCCCCAATCCTCAAGAGTTCACATTTCTATTAAGGTCGATTACCAGTTCCCAATACTTGGAAACATATCTAATCCATGCATATAAGATCTATTAGGTCAAGTCATACCACCAACATCCATCTCTTGATATCATATACATCTATCAACAACTAATACATAATCCATGGGTGAAGTCCACAATCCATCAAGTAACCATACACAGCTGACAAGACTCATATTAGTCGACTAAGGCTATATACAAGTCGACTAGGGGAAAGTATAGTCGACTAATCAAGTGGGCCAAGTCGACTAACTCCCTGCCAGAATAGAAATCAGAGATACACCCATCACTTATTCTTCTCATACTCTCTCCAGTTACGTATACTTTTCAACACACATGACTACACTAGAAATCTAAGCATTCATATGGTAATTAAAGGATTCCAACATCATAGATATGCATCTCCTGTTTCTATGCATTCATCATATAAAATAAAGGGAATGATAAATCTACTACAATACTAAGAGATCTCCATACATAAACATATAATCTAAGTATTTACTCAACAATTATATAACACATACAATAATAGTTGCAATCAC